>JANAVB010000999.1:7375964-7385964 GCA_029216955.1 Iris pallida | reverse complement strand
ATCCCAAAAATTTTAGGAGGCTTACAGTCTACTCACCCTAGAAGCTAGGACATGGTTTTAAGAATAATGAGGTTAGAAGAATTTTCAAGTCAGGATACTGTACCTCGACTCTTGTTAAATAAGAATGAGACACGGCGTAACGGAATACGGTAGATATAGGTCAACTCAAGGATCGTTCCTCAATAAATGTAACATGAGTGTGTACATTAACACACGGTCGATAAAATAGAATGATCTACTCGTCCACAGTATACAAGAGTTGTCGACGGGGTAACCAACTCTACGGTACATCATATGAAAGGAATTTTAATAACTGAGTCGTGAATTTCTACTGGGGTCAAACCTGCTAGGCTATTGTCACAAGGGTTCTAGTTAAAGCAAGCTTCAAGAAAATAATTAGAGACTCACGCTATTTGGTTCCTTGAGAATACATAGTCTCCTAGGTTAGCATTTTGACTAAGGGTAAAAACCTAATTATTCTCAAATTCAAATGGCTAGAGGGCCCCAATAGCCGTTTGGGGGTCGGGAGAAGAATGAGTAACTCAAGACAAGGTACTAGTCACATGGATGGCTGATGGCAACTACACTTGGGTATACAACTATCATAGCCATGGGAGATACTCTGCATCTCTCTACCAATCATGAGCTTCCGTCTTTCCAAATCAGTGGAAGATAAAAATAATAAAGAGTTCAAGAAGGATGTCACTGAGTACAATTTCATGATTCAAAGGCGAAGGTATAATTCAAGAGGAATTGTCAATGCAGTCGTGGATGAGATCCTAGATATCTCTGTATCTCAATCCACGTAGGTAATTAAATGAAGAGCGAACCAAGTGTACTACGGTTGATCAGACCGTAATACATTGATTCTGATTAGACAATATGTTAGTAGGCGTCCCCACTAAACATATGTCTTGAATCAAGCTCGATAAAATAGTAAGCTTGCAAAACTAGGCTGTAATAGCAGCATTGGTCAAGATAGTCAAAATACAAGTATGCGAGATTTTTGAAAGGAGGTACAGTTAGTTCGAGTTTTGTGAGAATCAAAACCTTACCCGGTGTTCTTGCTTATTCGGTCATCCTACTATCTTCTTAATCATAAGACCTTGGTCAACCAATGGGTTATGGACTTCTAAATTCCATATTCCAGGTAAACCTATTAGTGTCAGTCAATTACCTCATCAATAGGTCACAAGGACCACGAAATGCTAGGTTGGGAGACATGCTACCCAACTTACAGAACTTCCACTAGTATTGGATTTGGATCTTATGGGTCACACAGGGCATTTTTTTTCCTCTATGGTATCCTAAATTGTAATCATGATTGAAGTCATTTCACCGAGGATTACTCCTCGCCCGTATACTCTGGATGTGGTAATCCCTTGGTTTCGTAACTCAAACATGATACAAAATCGAACACTTCTTAACTCTATCCAATATTGGCTCAAGGGTAACTACGATCAAAGAAGACTACTAGCCATAGTTTTAGCAATATTCTATAACCTATATTTTCTTAAACTAACTTCAACTCCAGGGGTCGTGCCTCGTCAGTGCGCTGTTGGCTGCAGTGAATCCATAGTCTTTATGATTCAATTAAATGGCAGCAGTGCGCTGCTGTCCTGCCATTATGAGTTAACTATCATTCCTTTAACTATATCTGCAAAAATATTCATGAGCTCCTAGAGAATCGAACAAGTTGACGAACTAAAGCGTAAATATTTGTCCTATCAGTCACCACCTTTAAAATAAAAGGTGAACAGGGAGGGAAAATAACTGAAGACAAAAAATACAAATATTCTAACTATTCCATGGGTATTCAAGCTTTTGAGGAAAAACTTGAACCGAAACTAATTCGAGGTTCGTATATGGGTAACCTAATCAGAAATTATATAAAAATAATAATTCTTAGGCAAAATAGGAACTAAATAGGCAATTCGGCTAAGATATGAGGATGATATCTAAGGGGCAAGGAATTGAACAATTTATCAAGGTTGGATCATTAATGAAACCCTGCCTCACCAAGTAAAAAATTTACCCACATTGGATCATGTCGTCATATCAAGAGGTAATAGTGTACCTATGGGGATCTGACAAACCATCAAAATTAATAACCCTTATCTAAATTGCGTAGCCTAGACTACCCATCGGTAAATTTGTATAAGGGACTCCTAGTCCTAGCCATTCTCTTAAGTAAAATTAATCCCTAACTTGTGAATGAGAATTTCTTAGTCGCAGGCTCGTAATAGTACGACTAACTTAAGTACTATCACGAGTTCGCATGATTTACGAAAACTGACCTGCATGGGCCACTACAAAAACTTGTCACGACCCGCACCCGTTTTTTTAAACGAATACGAGACGTGTCCAAGCCAGCCTATGCCGTAGTGTCGGCGGTAGAACGCTATCACGACCATGAAGATCAAAATCACAAATAATGCTCATTGACAAAATTAATATAATTTACAAAGATCACAAGTTTTACATTTGCAGAAAAAATATAAACTTGTACAAATGTTTGAATGACTACAACTCCACTATCTAGCTAGTCTCTAGGCTTTCGTCTACAAATACACCCGTAACTCCCAGGCTAAGTGAATCCACGGCTAACCTGAAAAATATTGATTTTCAGGCAGGAATGGAACGAGTCCAATTTACTGAATGCAGTTTCAATAATTGAAATTGACTATAAACAGAGGTTAGACATCAACTACATATTTTGAAAATAAACAGAAAAGACAAAAAATAAATAAACAAAATACCTTCCCAATAGTAGAAGTACCTTTGATATGTGATCGATCTCGGGACAATTACACGACACTGTCTACACTGTCTAAAGTTACACTGTCTACACTGTCTAAAGTTACACTGTCTACATTGTATAAAGTTACACTGTCTACATCAAATAATACAATAAAAAAATATGGTCTACTTTACAATAATAAATTACTGTTTACATTGTCTACTTTGCAATAATAAATAATTGTTTATACTGTCTAATTGCAATAATAAATCACTGTTACACTGTCTACTTTGCAATAATAAATCACTGTCTACACTGTCTAAGGTCAGATCACACATCATTGGTACTTCACATTCCCGACTCAACAATTTATAATAGAATATAAAAATTACATAATCAATGGCCAATCAATGAAATATAGTGAAGATCAATATCGAAATACAGACAATAAACTGTACTCGCCTGTGGTCCTTCGCTGGTGTAACCGATAATCCAAACCACTCAGTATGCCACAATATTCAAAACTCGTACAACAGTCTTCAGATACTGAAATAAATATTACCATTGTTCGCATAATAGTCAAAATAGCTAGAATCGTCTATCCTTAAGTTTAATTTCGGACACAGGGGCAAAACGATAATTTCGGGCCAAAACGGTGTTCGCCGTTGGACCCGCTTTGCACCGAAAAGCGTACAAGAGTCAACGGTCTCTAAAGTCGTCACACTACATGTATATGGATCCAGTTTTTTGATACGAAACCAACCGTATGTCCAAAGTTGGATTTTGGCAGGCCGTGCACAAAATCGCCCGTTGAGTTGGACCGTGGGGCCCGCAAAACGGCGACCCAATCAACTGTCTCAGAATCGGACCAAACTTGGCATACAGGACCAGAAAAATGATATGGTCCTATTGGCATAAGTTTTGTCTCGATCTGACGAGCATGCACAAAGTAATTAAGAATTTTGCACCGAGGTCGATACGCTAAATTTCGACAGATACACATCAAATTCATCGCGCACATGCGACCAATTCGAATTTTGTCAAAGCCCACACGACCACGAGGCCGTTACACACCTTTCGATGCCTTCGGTTCGCGGCCACGTCGCCCGAATTGGCAGGATGCACGTCGTATCGTACAAATTCAAGTTTCTAAAACAGATTTTTCTTGATATTTAAACCGACCTAACCTTCTGTTTAATCAACTAGTATTAAATCTACCAGTAGGGTTTTAATCTCCGTTAGGTTGGCTATAAATCTATGCAGGTGGATTTCGAAATCGATTAATGGTTTGCAAGAAATCGAGACTCAAACTAGGGACTTTGGGACAGTCTCTATACCCAGAATTTCAAGATTTTTCTCGATTTTTGCACTCGATTCTCGTCGCGGATAATACGAATTAAAATATTCTAATTGCAGAGAAGCGGAGCCGTATAGGTTGCCTTCATACCTGTTCATGTGGTTTACGAAACGAACGAGTGTGCAGGAAGAGACGGCATCATGAAGTGGGCTCGCGATCGCTGCACCGCTGCTGCTGTCGTGTTCCTTCTCGGATCCGCTACTGTTGTCACCGCTTTGGCGGCCCGCTCGGCTGGCCGGCGGTTGTAGGCCTCAAAAATATAGTCACGCTGAGTAAATACAGCCTATCAGGAAAATGTCTAAAAGACACGCTGAGTTCTATCAAATCATTTGTCAGATTGTAATTATGACTAACAGCACGACAGTCAATAAACGTCTTCTCGTATGCCACGTATGCACGGGATTCAAGAGATCTCAGCCGACTATTGCGTGATTTTTGAAATCTTCTTCAACAAGATTCGGTCTTCATCAAGTTGGCGTACCAAAAAAGGATTTATCATCATTAAATGTGACCGACAAAGCAATCAATGTCAGAGATTTTGTGTCAGTCGAGGCACGTCGAATCAAGACAGCTGGCCGTTCTGACTCAAGTTTGCGTGCATTTTGAACTTCAGTGTTCCTGCCTCAAGTTTGCGTGTATTCTGAGCCTTCTGTCTCAAATTTGCGTGTATTATGAGCCTTCAGCCTCAAGTTTGCGTATATTCTGAGCCCTCTGCCTCAAGTTTGCGTATATTTTGAGCCTAAGTCAGCGTGGATTATTCATCTCAACAGGGATTTCATCCTCAACCAGTTAGCGGATTATCATCTCAAATTATCAAATTGGAGTATGTGGCAGACATGCCACGGATCTCTCGTATGCGTGCCCCAGTAACTTGCACACGACTCATGCATGATCGCCATGTGTCCAACAGTTATGGGCCACGTCCAGTAACTGCTCATCAACCTTGCGTACGATTGAGTCCTGCGTGATTATCAACTATGTATAGGTTATGAAAACAGTTATCTTTTTAGTTATTTTTTACTCTATAAATAGAGTTCTTTTCTCATTCATTGGACAGATATACAAAATATCTAAATTGCTGTCGAATTCTTGAGAGCTTTTCTTCTTCGCATCGTCCAAGGGATAAAGCGATCGTCTTCTAGATCGGATTCCTATAGTTGTATTTTCCTAGAATCAAAATAAATAAAGTGAATTTATTTATGGAAAACAAATTGGCGACTCTGCTGAGAAAATCCATCTCCTCTTCTGAAATGGCCACAACTCAATGCGACGCTTCGTCGGTCGGATCGACGAAGAAGGTGATATCGATTCAGTTCAATCAACTCGCCTATGAAGAAATGCAGCGGGCTAAGGGTGGCAAGCACACTTCAGCCTCTATCACCACCGCCAAATCAAACGGACGATCTGTCTACGTCCCTAAGAGTATGTTGGCAACCAAAGATGGTAAAGTTTCTGCCATAGTGTCCATTACTAACACTGGCAAGAACTCTACTGCAGGTACGCATACTCCTGTGTGCTCGAAGATGACAGCATCCAATAGATATGCTAACAGTGATGGCTCTTTAGCCAAATCTATTTCCGTAGTCACACTGTCCAAAAGTCACGCTGACAGCACTGGCTCTTTAGCCAAACCTGTTCTAGCGTGCATTTCCAAACCCAAAAATCACGCTAACAACACTGGTTCTTTAACCAAGCCTGTTTCAGCGTGTATTTCGTACGCATCATCCACCAAGTCAGCTCTCCCTGACTCAGCATGCGTACCGAAATCTGGCTTTTTAGCCAAGACTTCATATGCTGACAGTACTGGCTCCTTAGCCAAATTGTCACCAGCATATTCTAAGAAGAATAGCTCTTTAGCTATTTCTTCCTTCTTGCCAAGTTCTGCCAGAACTGGGGGAAGTCTTGCTATGGCTCCTCCACAAATGGCTCACAAAGTTCCTTCGAATAGGAACAACTCTTTAGTTGTTTCTTCTGCTCCTGTAGTGTTTACTTCAGGAACAGCTTTGGCTGACAGCTTTGTTAGTCAAAGAAAAGGAAATAGTCTTTTGACTACTCTTCCTTCTGGACATTCTATGTCTCAAAACTTGAACAAGTCTAAAAAGAAACATTTCTTAATGTCTTCTTCTACGACTTCTTCAAATTGGGCACAGAATTTGTCTCTACAAAATGGTTTGTTACCAACTCCTAATCAAGGGGATGGTTCAACTCTTCCTTCTCTGCAAATATCCAGATCAATGGAAGAAAAACTTCAAGTGTCAAAGACCAATGTTTTACCTCCAACAGATCTAAGAACGAAACTTAATCAATCCCGTTTGGGAAGCACTTCTGGTGTTAAGAAACCTTACCAATCGGAAATGAAAGTAAGAGATCCGGATGCAGAATATGCCAAAAATTATGTTGCTCAGATTAATCACTCTTTGTATAATCAAGAGCCGGCAAAATCCAAGGACAAGAAATACGTTCCTAATAAACAAAGATTGTTCTCAAATATACCTCAATCTTCACATACGGATTTGCGAGAACATCTTCAACAAAAGAGGAGGAATAATTCTCTGTCAATGGATTATGACCATACTGATCATGATTGTAACTTCTAACCTAGGGTCATAATTTAATGCAGATGTCAAACTAAACGACAGTCTGTCTTTAATCGGATCCAGTGTGAACCTATGTCTGATGAAGATGAACCTCTTTTCGCTTCTATCAACATGACCTCTCGGGATACTGGGGGTAGAACTGATAGTCAAGATGGGGTATATAGAGGCACCAGATCAAGAGTCCTGGCTTCTAATCAAAGAACTTCGGTTTCTGAAGACTATTCTGAATTCCTTAGAGAATCCAACTTCCCACCTCTTTCTACTGGGGGTAGTTCTCCTACAACTGATTTTGATACACAAAGCAATGATTCAGAACAAACAGTATCATCAACAATCCCTCGTATAGTCACAACTTATATGGTGGATGGGAATACTGAATTAAACAATGAACCTTCTTCTTCGATGACTCCCCAAGACCAAAGAATTGCTTCTTTGGAACAACAAATGAAATCTATGGCTGATACTATGAAGTCAATGTATGAACTTATGGCAACCCAGTCAACGGACTGTACCTGACGCCATACCAATTGACACTGGTGTAGGTCCAGTGCATGTTCCTCCAGCAGTACAATCCCATATCCCTGGGCAAGCTCAACCAATTCCTAGCCATTCGGGAGCTGGGGTTAGCGCTTATAATGCTGTCCCTCCTCCTAACTATTCTCTACAAGCTACAACTCTACAATCTTCCGGAGTCATTACTGAAGAATTGAGGAATCTCCGAACCCAATTTGAGGCATTCAAACAGAAAGACGGTTTATAAAGGTTAGGTATCAAGCAACCTTATCCAATAGAATGGAAGCAAGTATCATATCCTCCTAAATACAAGCCTCCTACTATCTCATTCTTTGATGGGACCACCTCCCCAAGTCAGTTCATCAATCACTTTGAAGTGATGACTGATCAGTTGCAACCGAGCGACGCCCTCCTTACTCAGGTGTTTGTCGGATGTCTCAAGGGAACAACTTATAAATAGTATAGAAGTCTCCCTGATGGGTGTATTACCTCATTTGCCGGCTTCAAACAAATATTTCTTGAACGGTTCTATGAAGGGCTCAATGACATGACTATGTTTGCTCTTATAAGAATCAAACAGAAAAATAATGAGAGCACTGAAAGTTTCATTGAAAGATTTAGAAGAGAAGCTTTAGAAATGCCTCTCGGAACTTCCGATGCCGTCACTATCGACACTTGCAAGTCAAATCTCTTACCAATCATCAGCATGTGGACAGGATCCACTCAATTCCAAGATTGGCCTTCCTTCATCGTCAGTGCCAAAGCTGCCGAAGTCAGTGCCGAGACTTTCAAAGGTCTGGGGGTACACATGAATCCCAATGAATCAAGTCAAAATACTAGCAATATTACGCGACCTAACAATCGTAAAGGAAAAGAGACTCTCGAAGTCAATCTCCAGAGCAAAAATCAAGAGGTAATATCTGCCCAAGCTACCCCAGCTCCAACAAATCAACAACCAAGCGCACCTCGCCCCAAAGAAGAATACTCTTTTGACGACGACGACGTCCTTGGTATCTTTGAATGTCTACTTAAAGGTAATAAAATACAATTACCTGAAATCAAGAAACCCGATGAAGCTGGTAAGACAGATCATCCTAAATACCGTCCGTACCATAGAATGTTGGGTCACACAGCTCGTACATGTTTTGTACTGAAAGGAAAAATCCAGGAAATGATCAAATCTGGAGCTGTCACTCTCACTCCGAAAGAAAAGACCGTCACCTCCAACGTTGTCTCTATGCAATTCGGAGATTTTCCTCCTCAACTCCTCGAAAGCGGGATCATTCCTATTGCCAAGGCAACTCTCGAAATCGTGAATCAATGTTTTAAAAACCGGACCGGTGGTTGACCCGGCCAAGGCACTGGGTCGGGTCAAATTGGTCCAACCGGTTAGTTCAACCAGTGGTTCAACCACTGGGTTAATTTAAGTGGTCCAAATTAATCCCTTATGGCCATTAATTTTTTACAAAAATACTAACTTTCAAACAAAACCGGGTTACTACTGAACCGAACCGAAAAATTGACCGGTTCACAGGTGAACCGGTTGAACCGGCCGGTCCGGTCCGGTTTTTAAAATATTGTCGTGAATATCCCCCCCCACAGTCTGAAGGATTAGTACCGATCACTATTGAAACAGGAGAAATCATATGGATTCATCCCGATCTAGTGGCAGATTTTGAATCTTCCCCCTTCAAAAGACTACTTCCCTAAAATCTAAGAAGGCCGAAAAAACTAAGTCATGTCATATGACTTCTTTCGGATCTACTTCCGACACAGAACCAAAAGATAAAGTAAAAGTACTTGCTGGTGCTACTAGAACAGGGAAACATTATCTAAAGGATTATTCCAAGAGTCCTGAAGATACTCCTGATATCTCTCTAGCTGACAAAGATACTCCTGATGTTCCTCGTGAGGAAGAATCATCCATTGCACCTGTTCCTTCAACTACACCGGTTGTACCTATTCTTTCCGAGCCCACAGCACTTGAGAAAGGCAAACAACAAGCTCGTTTCGATAAACCAATCAGGAAGTCCCCTCCCCTTGGACTTCAGAAGCCTTATAACTTTGACATTTTAGCTCAACTCGCTAATACTCCAGCTAGAATGTCCCTCTTTGAACTTCTACGTCTTTCTAAAGAGACTCGGGAGACATTAAGTGAGGCACTTCTTCAGGCTGACTCTTGTCTCGCACAATTAAAGAAGCCAGATGAAGAACCTGTTACTTGCTTACATTGCAATAGTGTATTGGAGATCATCCCGAATATCACCTTTACACAAGATGACATGTTATTGGAGGATAATCGACATGATCGGCCTCTCTACTATACCGGGTATATCGATACGATGAAGGTAGATCGTATTCTTATTGATCCAGGGTCTGCTTTAAGCATAATGCCAAAGAGTCTGCTGGATGAATTAAAAATCCCTCTTCACAAACTTTCCAAGACAGCTACTACTATATTGGGATTCAATCAAAGCCGAAACGAGCCGTTGGGAAAGATTCATCTGAAACTTCAAATAGGCGATTTCAGATCCAAAGTCACTTTCTATGTGATCGAGATCGTGGGATCTTATAATCTTCTCCTGGGAAGACCCTTCATGAAAATAATGTGGTACCTTCTACTCTTCATCAATGCTTCAAAAACATTGACAGCGATGGAAAAGTACAAAAGGAAGTTGCTGATATAAATCCTTTCCGTGGGGTTGAAGCTTATTTCAGTGATTCCCGGATGTACAAAGAGGACTATACAAAAATAGTACAAGCTATGGAAAAATAAGATCCGCAAAGTGAGAC
>JANAVB010000999.1:7323905-7354009 GCA_029216955.1 Iris pallida | reverse complement strand
TATCTATGTGTTTTGAAATATCAGTTTCGACATGTGAACGGCTAGGGGATAATCAGGCACCCTGCACGTGTCGTGTGCAGCTGCTATTCTCCATGAAAGACCCATGAGATAGGTAAGGGTAGTTCAACGTCTACTAAGATATTTTCCCTTCCGACTAGTACTCATGGACTCGAACAAGTCACGAAACACGAAACATGATAATTACGAAATATAGTAAGTAGAGATCCATGATACTAATTTTCGTGTGACAAGCGTGTCAACAAGCAGCAGACATGTATAAACATGAAATGTATAAACTACTATGAATCGAAAAGCAATTAGGAAGTGCACTTGTCTGGGTCCTTAGCTGCTAAAACCGATAATCCTATTGGTCCAGATTAGTCTGATTAGCCTAAGTCGATATGAGAAAGTCAGGATCTGCAAGACTTAGGGACACATGATTAACCATGATCTAGATTGATCTAATCTAATATAGAATTTGAAAAGAAAATTCTTAAAAAAATTTATATAATAATATTTGAGAAATACTCGTTATATAAACCTTTTGAAAATATTCCAACCATAAGGCTTATTATTTGAAATTTATAGGAATAATAAATTGTTTGCAAAAACAAAAGTCTTTTATTTCACAAACTTTAAAGAATAGTACAAGAGTACATAAATTCTGGGAAAGTACAACTATAGGAATCCGATCTGAAGATGTCGCTTTATCCTTGGATGATGTGAACTTTGAAGACGATAGCCTCTGAAGAATGCAGCAGCACTTGGACAAGAACTCCTGATCTCTGACGATAATATGATTTGATCCCCTTAATGAAGGACTTGAAACTCTATTTATAGATCTAGAAATAACTATTTTGTAGTTATTCTGGATTACGCATGATGAACTGTTCTGTCACAGATTGCAAACTGCGCTGGCCTATTGGGCAGTTGCTCGATCGTGGGCTAACTGTATTCAGACGCATGGTATTGTTTGATTGAAATGTGCTTAGTCGTGTACAGGCGGTTGCCACGTGGCGAGCTATTGATGGCATGTAAGCCACGTAATATGTCAGTTATTTGTTGAATCGTGCTAACCGAATAGCGCTAGCTTCAGACTGTACTTCTTCTAGTCAATGGATAGCGCTAGGATTCAGACTTGGTCAAACTGCGCTGAGGTTGGACTGGCAAACTGTGCTGAGGTTGTACAGCTATTCTCGAGCACTGTGCTGCACAAGAAACAAACGGACTCCTTATTTTTCGGGCTGTAAGAATATCTGATCTTTGTCAGGTAATGATGGCATTGCCATGTCAGCGTAGCGCGCTCGGATGGTAGCACAGTTCGGCTCGCCCGTTTGATTTGCAGCGCAATCTATCTCCGGCGCAGTTCATTTGAAGGGTGCGCAATTGAGACTTCTCTGCCTATTTGATAGATGCAACTTGATTTTTAGGACATACAAGACCCCCTTCAAAGTTTTCGAAAATTTAAAAATATTCAAATTTTCGAAATACTTTGAATTTCAAATTTAAAATCAAGTTACGCTATGGTTGCGTGTTTGGAGGAATTAGTTCGTCTTTTGTGGCAATCGGAGGTGACTGTCACACTTCTGAAAAACTATAAATAGTTTTATTTCTCATTCTTTCAACCTTTACTTGCTTTCGATTTCTCAAGAGACAGAAGCTCCTCCCCTACTCCGACTTCTTCTTCTTCTCGTCGACGAGTAATGGTGTCCAAACGATCAGCCACCAAGGAAGAAGGGCTCCCGCCGAACCTTCGACTCGTGTTTCACCACGAGTCTCTCGTCACGAGACGGGTCATCCAGCGCTTCAAGGTGAATGACGAACCATGATCGAAACCCTTTTTTAGGGTTTTTGATGTTTTCAGACCTTCATACCTCTCTCTTTTTAGAGATTGATAGTATTTGTGCCACCCTGTTTAGGGTTTCGGCTGTATGCACAACAGTTTTCATTTTTATGAAAACTGTATTCTTGCACAATCGGTTGGAAAGCGCTAACAAAATGTTCGGCACAATCTATCGATTTGCACAAGTCGGTTGTGCCAGCGCAAACTGATGTTTTACGCAAGTATGTTAGCGCAACCTGACGTCTTGTGCACATTGGCTGTGCTGGCGCAATCTGATACCTTGTGTATGTTGACTGTGCTGGCGCAATCTGATAGCTTGTTTCACACAGCGCAATTTGATAAACTTTTAAAGAAACTTTTTTTGATTTTGCATATACTAATCTTTGTCACTTTATTGATGCAATTAACCTCAGGAAGATCCCCACTATGAGATTCTTGCAGGATCTCTGTCAGAATCAGACTACAAGGAAGATCTCTCTCATGTGTCCTTTCCTCAATATGCTTTATCGTCTTCTCGCAGGCTGTCCTGATTGCACAGGATAATGATACGTTATTGTGTTTGATGAATGGACAGCCTCTTCAAACTGCTGACACTGTGACCCATAAGAAACCTTTGTTCTTGTTTGGTGAAGCTTTTGACAAGAATTCTCAACCAAGGCCTCGCATGGAACAGAGAATTTTCCAAAGGGGCGAGAAGACGATACTTCTGCCAGAAATCTTCAGATGTCTCCCTCTATCTAGATATGCTTTTGCAAGCTACCCCAGAAAATGGAATGGGATATAACTCCGTTGCAACAGGCCCGAGTGGGTAATATTTGTGTTAAGAAGGGGCCAGATCACAAGGATATCTTCTACAGTTCTTCTGAGCGACATAGCTCTCTACTCAGGGGACTCAAACCCGGTTGCATCCCGCCGGAGGATTCTTCTTTATTGCTACCAGTAAGAACTCCAATATTCGCAAATGAGTTTGCGAAGGTGGAAGGGAGGTATCCGGACCAAGACCTACGGTTGACAGGTCTTGTGAACCCGGACAATAAGAGATAGATTTGTATAGCCAATTGGATATTAGTCAATTTGAAGATCAGCTTAAAGAGATTAATCTGTATCAGGCAGTATATGCCACAGTCTATGGCTTTCCTCCGAATCCACATCTATTCCTTGCGTTGGCGGAGAGATACAATTATAGGACTGGGACTTTCATGACGCCACGCGGGGAGATTGGATTAGCCTTGCATGAGATGAAGTACATCTCAAATCTGCCAAGGGGGATATCCCCTATGAAGAGTTTGTCCCGACAAATGATGAGTTGGACTAACTGTACCAGGAGAATGCCCGTATGGTAGAAGTTTTGAAGAGCTACTCTGCCACTACAAGATTTGCTCTCTCTACTATAAGAGTGGCACGGCCAGCACGTGCTATTCGACCAAATGGTTGCCATATCTTTTTCTCAACCATATTATCGAGAAGAAGACAAAAGAACATAAAAAATGCAATCCCAACTTCTTCAAACCGCTTAGCAACAGCGAGGTGATCGAGTTGATGGAGACGCACAATGAGATGGATATCAAGATTAGGATGATCTTTAATGTCCTCCTTTCAAAGAAGGAGACATCATAGAGAGCTTTATGAGGATGGGTTACAGACCACGTCGAAGGAAGCCCAACTGCAGGGTTCCTTACTTACTGGCTTCGACGATATGTCGTTCCTGGAGCCAGTGCAGTCGATCGCTTCCATCGTGGCGTACTGTTTGCTGCTGTCCGTCTAGTCTTCGGCTACCGGATGGATTTGTTGTCAGCAATGACATGCAGAATGAACGCCGGCCTCCGCCTCTTCGTTGATTCGATGATTCGAAGAAAAGGTGAAAAGGGACATTTCCTTCGGCTGGAACTACCGTATATATATCTGTTCAGATGGCTGCTTCTCCACCATCCTTCCTTAATGAACCCTGCTTTAGGAACAGTAAGCGGTAGTTTTCTGAGAAGATATTCTGGATGTAAGTGGGTCTATACCACTTTGAAAGACTGCAGACGAATCTTGAACCTGGGTAGAGGATGGAACTTCTACTGTGTTCCGCCTCCAACCGGTTACGAATATATCAGTGAACCTTGTCGACTCAGTGAGAATACAGCCTTTGGGCCATACAGCTTTTGACTGGTTGAGGACGATTCGTCCTTCACATCTAGTATATCGGTTCGAAGATGAATGCTATCTTGAACCTTATCTCCCAAGCCGTTTTGTACGCCAATTCGGCTATGACCAATTCTACGTAGGCAATGCCATAACATGCCTACAAGGAAAAGGTTATTTGATTGATGGAGCCCGGGCTTGGGCCTATTATAATGCCCGTGAAACGAAGACGACGTTCTCGATGCCGACAAAGAACGACCGTGGTCCCCACATGCTGTATACTTATTCGATCTTTTATACGTCAGCAAACACTTTTGCTGAGAACTTTAATTTAACAGACAGCTTTGCAATGGTGACACAATTTAGAAAAGGGGCACCTGTTTTGTTGCCTGGTAATGATGAAGAGCACGAGCCAGCTGATGTACCTCTAGAAGCTTCGAGGGCAGCCAACTTCCCTAAAGAAGTCTACGAACCGCTGCGTGTTTCTCTGAAAGTTGTAAGATCTCCGATCAAGAGAAGAAGAAGAGGAAGCAGAAGAACCATCTTTCATGTCTCTAAGAAGAAGACTGCTGTAGACTCTTAGGAATGAGTCACTACTCGATTGCAGTCTCGGCAACAAGCTGAGTCAGCTCACCGAGAAGAGGTGACGACCCCAACTTCCACTCAAAGACAAATACATGCTGCAGACGAAGAGAGCCCGGAAGAACCTCTACGCAGAAAGAAAATAGCTTTCAGAAAGAAAGTGGTCACCCCTCCAAAAGCTATCCATACTTCTGCTCTAACAAGTGCTGCCGTCGGGGTTATGATGCCTTTACCTACGCCTGCTCCTGAGCCTAGGCAGGTGACAGATGTAGAGATAAGGGATGAGGTTGCAGACATAAGAGAAGAGACTGCAGAGGCAAAAGATGAGGCAGCAGAAGCGAATGTAACCCCGACCCAAATCAATGAGTCAGAATCACCTGTTGAGGTATTGCCATCTCCCACACTTGCAATAGAAGCTGCTCGTCTTCCAGCTATACCAAGATCGCGTCGGGCTGAAGAAGATCGACTAATGATCGAGGCCCTGGAAGACTGTGACTTTGGCTTCCATGATGATATAGATCCAGTCGACGCAAGTGATGAAGGAAGCACGAGAAGAGGGCAGATGATGATGAAGAAACATCAGCGGAGAATGTTAATGACAATCTGAATGTGGAAGAGGATGCTGATGCCTATGCATCCCAAGAGAAGAATGCTGTTAATAAAGTAGCACCGGAGGAAGCTACTATCACCGATCCAAGAGGTATTGACTGATATTGATAATCCTCTTTTATAGATCAAATGACTGACATCTTATCTTTCATTCATGCAGAAATTCAACCTTCTACAATTCCTCCGGTATGTACTGACATAATGCAGACAAAAGCGATAGCCAGTAGCAGCCGTCATTTATCAGGCGGTTCTGAAGCAGGAAGTAGTCAGGCAGTGATGTCTGAAGCTACTTCTGCGAGGCTACAGCCTATGTCAACAGATGACAATCTTGTCATTAAACCCAGTATTGGTAAACTTGCCCTCATTTTGACCCTTTTTAATAGTCCTTAATGATAGCAAACTGATAATGTTTATTCGTTTCGTAGAGGAACATCTGGGAGGGGCAACTAGCTCCACTATGGCTCCCTTGTCCAAAGAGACTTCAGTCTATGTTCAAGAAGCCGAACTTCTGCCTTCACAGGCATCTGTTGTTACAACTTCTATAGGAGTCGCTGCCACACCTAGTGCAGCGGCCACCAACAAATTTATAGTTGTCTCCTTCACCAACCTCTTCTTCACTTCATTAGGACCTTTAGTAGAAAGGGTAATGGAGAAAGAGAGTGTTGGTTTTATCACTGTTAGAAGTCCAACTTCTTTTTGATCGACGACATCCGAAGTCAGGGATGATGAGGCTCAAGCCGCCTATCTGGAACATATACTGGATGAGCTGGAGGAGTCAATTAAGATCTACAAAGATCTTAATCGGGGGGAGGTAGAGCCACTGGTGAATGACGAGTTCGAAAGGATGACTCGAGAAGCTGAGGTCACAAAATCTGCTTTCAAGACTTTCTTGGACACTTTTGCCACAAAGTCTTCAGAGTATGATTCCCAGATGGAGATAGTAGCGTCTGCTGCTGGGGAGAAAGAAAAGAGGTTGCTGAACTGAAGGCAGAGTTTGCTCGACTTCAAGAAGAGTTGAGGATCGTTCAACTTGCTCTTGAGGAGAGAGACTACACAGCATCAAGCTGCAGTTCAACAACTAGACATTCTAACCCATGAGAAAAATGAGTTTGTCAAGTCTCATCAAGATAAAATCGCTCGCCGACTAGTGACTTTACCGACATTTGACGATAAATCTGGAATGGAGGAAGCTAGAAAGGGGTGCTGGATTCTCGTGAAGAACGACTTCAAACTTTGAAGCAGCAGATAGCTAGTCTGATGACCCCACCGATTGAGTAAAAGAAAATCTTTTGTACTTTCTCCTTTATGATATGTCTTTTGTAATGCCTTTTATTTTGATCAATGAAAAGACATTATTTTGTGGCTCTATTATTTATTGCATATCCCATTACGGATATAAATAATAGCGATAGAAAATATATTCAAAGGTTCAGGACATGATATATTTCTTGATTTAGAAAATAATTATTCATTATATCTGCTCAGAGGTAATGTGGACATGGCAGAATATAATTTTCTTTTTTGAATATCATTATTTCGGTAGACAACTTAAAAAGACGTGACAAGTTGTTGGTATGGTTGAACGGATGAGTCGTCAGGATGTATGAACGAATGAATCGTCGGATGAATGGATGAACCGTCGTATGAATGGGATGAACGGATGAACCGTCGGATGAATAGAATGAATGGATGAACCGTCAGGTGAATGGAATGAACGGATGAACCGTCGGATGAATAGAATGAACAGGTGAACCGTCAGGTGAATGGAATGAACTGATGAACCGTCAGATGAATAGAATGAACGCTTCGATTCGCGTAATCGACTGTTTCAAGAATCTCTGCCTATAAATAGAACAAAATTTTAGGTGGAATGATCAGCTTCAATTGTAACCCAAAATGTCGTCTGGAGATGCATCCGAGAAGGCTGAGATCATCCCGAAGGTCGAAGAAGTTGTTGCGGAACATCCAGCCGAGCCAACCCAGCCAAAGCAGACAGAGGCGGGCGAAGGTTCGTCTGCACCCAAGCCACCATAGGATATCTTGGACTTTCTGGTTGAGCCAGGGAAGACTGAAGAGAAAGAGGCCATGAGGATGGCCGCTTGTGCATTTCTGGTGAAATCGAGCAAGGATGTCCTCGGCTCTTTTGCCGATTATATTTTAAAAAGGACGGTAGTGGTCCTCGTCCTGTCTTTAAGAAGGACGATAGTGATTCTCGTCCTTGATATTATGTAACATCGTTTATGATGAAAATAAAATCAAACTTTATTTATGAACTGTCCGATCATATTTACAAGAAATCCCTTTTACATTCATACATAGTACTTTTTAAGGAACTTGCCATTGATGGGCATCATCGCTACTCGACCATCTAGCTCACTGAGTTGATAGGCTCTATTTGAGAAGACTTTAACGATATAAGGCCCTTCCCATTTTGCATCGAACTTCCCTTGCTCATGTGAGTCATGGTCATGGGACGTCTGACTGTTAAAACAAGTTCTCCTTTCTGAAAGGTTCTGACTTTAACTTTGTGGTTAAAAGTCTTCGAGATATGGACTTGATATAATTCTATGTGTTGTTGAGCCAATAGTCGTTTCTCGTCGAGCGCCTCCAGTTCTTGAAGTCGAAGAAGATCATTGTTCTCCGTAGTAAGTTTATTAGCGATGGCAATCCTCAAGAAGGAATTTGAAGTTCCAGAGGTAGAACTGCTTCACAACCGTACACCAAAGAGAAGGGTGTACAGCCTGTGGGGTTGCGGACCGTAGTACAGTAGGCCCATAGACATTCTCCAAGCTTTTCACTCCAGTTCGGTTTGTTAGTAGACACAAACTTCTTAAGGAGCTTGATGATAGTCTTGTTGAAGGCTTCAGCTAAGCCATTAGCAGCAGGGTTGTAAGCTGTAGAGGCGACATTATCAATCCGATGATGTCACAGAACCTGGTAAACTTTTGACTGATGAACTGAGGTCCATTGTCGTGAATGATTCGTCGAGGCACACCAAACCTGTAGATAACGTGGTGTTTGACGAAGTTGATGACACTGCTGGTTTTGACTTCAGCCAAGGGTATAGCTTCGGCCCACTTGGAGAAATAATCAGTTATTGCTAATATAAATCGATGTCCCTTAGAAGAAGGAGATTGATAGGACCTATATATCCATGTCCCAAGCTTCAAAAGGCCAGGAAGCAGCAGCCGGATGAAGGAATTCCGACGGTTGATGGATGAAATCTGCATGGATTTGACAGGCTCGACATTTCTTTGCATATTCGATGGCATCAGACACCATGAGGGCCAATAGTAACCCATTCGTCGGATACGATCTTGCAGTTTAGGGCCAGGTTGATGTGCTCCGCAAACACCATCATGAGCTTTACGCAATACTTGCTTTGCATCACACGCAAGACAACGCAAGAGTAGGCCGTCATAAGTCCGTGATAAAGAGTTTTGGTAGTCTGATCGTAGTAGAATCGAAGAGATCGTCGACGAATACTCCTAGCCTCCTTAGGATCTTCAGGATGTCATGAACTACAAAGTCGATGAAAGGAGCTCTCCAATCTTCATTGATAACATTGACTTCGGCGAAGTTACTGAACTCAATGTTGCGATTGTTTTCAATGCAGAACAACTCTCTGTTGGAAACAACAACCACTTGTTGTCTTTTGATAGAAATTGCTAAAATTGCTACGAGATTAGCTAGAGCATCTGCCTCCATGTTACAAGCTCGTCGAACATATTCAATGAAGAAAGCCTTGAATGATGTAGCCATATAATTGCAGCTTCATGATAGGGCACTAAATCTTGATGGCGAACTTCATAGGTTCCTCTAACCTGGTTAACAACCAACTTGGAGTCACCATAGACTTCAAGATATTCGACTCTCAACTGTTTTGCTAATTGGAGTCCAATGAGTAGAGCATTATATTCTGCTACGTTGTTGGAGCAGGGTTCATCCAGGGAGTAAGCTCTTTGGATAGCTGACCCGTCTGGAGAAACAAGAACAACCCCAACTCCTGCGACAATGATACCATTTGGTCCGATCCTGGATGCACCGTCAAAGAATAGACGCCAAGTAGGTAATTCTTCGGAGACTATATTTGATTCCAACGTCTCGTCTGGAATTTCATCATAGAGTTTGGATGTCTCTGGTATAGGATGAGCTGCTAAGAAGTCAGCCAGCGCTTGACCCTTGACAGACTTTTGTGGAACATATACCATGTCATATTGGGCTAGCAAAATGGCCCATATAGCTAACCGAGAATTGAGTGCTGGGTTTCTTCATTAGTACTCGAAGAGGATTGACTCGGGAAATGACATGAATGGTTTGTCCAATGATGTAATGTCTTGTCTTTTGAACATCAAACATAAGAGCTAAGCATTCTTTCTCGACCGGACTATAACGGTGTTCGGCACCAATCATAGTACGACTGAGATAATAAATGGCTTGTTCATGGCCTTCTTTGTTCTTCTGGGCAAGTAAAGCACCCAATGAATGATCCATAACACGGACATACATTAAAAATGGAATACCAGAGATTGGTGGTACCAAAACTGGTGGGTTCATCAATACCGCTTTATATCATCGAATGCTTGTTGACATTCTTCGGTCAAACGAAAGTACACCCTTCTTCATTAGCTGAGTAAACGGTCTGCAGCGTCCAGACAGATTCGAAATGAATCCTGATGTACGCAAGTCGACCTTGGAATCCTCGTAGCTCTTTTAAGTTGCGTGGAGGACGCATCTCTTGAATGGCTTTGATCTTCTCGGGATCCACGTGTATACCTTTAGAGGTAATGACGAAGGAGAAATTTACCACTAGAGACACCCAAGAATGACTTGGTGGGATTCATTTTTAACTGATGTTGGCATTAGATTGAAGATAGTTCTTAAATCTTGGATGTGATCTTCCTTTAGACGACTCTTGACAGCAATATCGTCCACATAGCATTCGACAGTCTTGCGAAGATGATCTCGAAAGATGGTACTCATAGCTTGTAGGTAAGTTGCACCAGCGTTCTTGAGACCAAATGGCATCACGGTATAGCAGTAGATTCCGCGAGGAGTGCGGAAAGAAGTGTGTTTTTCATCTTCAGGATTCATCCGAATTGATTGTATCCAGAGAATCCATCCATGAAGGATATCCTTTCAAACCCACAAGTATTGTCGATCATGACATCTGTGATAGGGAGAGGAAACTCATCCTTTGGACAAGCTTCATTAAGATCCCGAAAGTCAATACAAACTCGAACTTTGCCAGTTTTCTTCAAGACTGGGACAACGTTGGCTACCCAATCTGGATGTTGTTCTTCTCGAATAAAGCCACAAGCTATAAGCTTTTTGACTTCATCATCAATTGCGTCCATCATTTCTGGCTTGAATCGCCTTTGTTGTTGCTTGACTGGCTTTGTATTAGGCAAAATATTCAGTTTATGAGTAGCAACTTTGGGATCTAAACCTGGCATGTCTTCATAATTCCAAGCAAAGACATCAATGTATTCTCGAATAAGAAGAATTTTCTTGCTTATCCGCCTCTGGGAGATTCTTACTGATGAATATTGGACGAGGTGACCCACTTTCTCCTTCATCAATTTGAACCAATTGATCTTCGGTAGGAGGTTCACGTTGTTCGAATCGGAGTTCCATTGGGTATCCATTCGTTGAGCCCAAGGATCTATTTCAGGATTTTCTCTATGTCTTCATCATAGCCTTCTGGAAGTTCAACGGAGACCATGTTAGAAGATACGATCAATCGATGAACTTGACCGATGCTAGTGTCAGAATCCCATGATCTTGAATCAGAAGAGTTGGAGCGCTCATCACTATCGAATTCGGAGACTTCTGGAGATAAGACCGGAGGTGAAGCATATCCGAGACCTCTTTTCGTCCTGCTGTAGTACATCTCTGATTTTCCTTTCGGAACAGCCGTACGGATAGGAGTTCGTCTACCCTTACCATAGTTGAGGCCATTCTTGAAGTCATAACCCATCTTTCGGATGATGTCTTTTGACTGTTGGCTATAACGAAGTAGTTGGAGACGTCCTGTATCATTACTTTTGCATCTGTATAGCTAAATTTCTGTTCAGGTCCTTTACTAAAAAGTATTGGACATTCGCCTCTCTTTCGAGGGGACAAAACATGAGTCATCTGGATGTTCAATCAAGACCTCTGTCTGAAGGGATTGTACAACTCCTATTGTAAATGACTGAAAGCTATCTAGCATATCCAAATAGCATTTACATGATAAATGACATCATATACTGGAAAGTAATGCTTTTTATTGATTTGTACATCCATATTTACAACAGGACCTTTAGCCTTAGCAGGCTTGGTCAGATTGATTACAAGAGAGGGAGAAGAAGAACGTGGAGGAGGCTTGCTACGACGAAGGTCAATAACAAGCGGCTCAGAAGAGGTGAGCTCTCTTTATCTTGTTACGACGTAGTCGATAACAAGTGGCTCAGAAGAGGTGAGCTCCTTTGATTTGACCACCATCGGTTGATTGCTTCCAGACTGGCAAGTGAATACCAATGGTTTGGAGGACTGAGGATGAGAAACACGCCCTTTGACAGGTATGATGAGGGTGTCATTGGGCACTGCTTCTTGGTCTTCTTCAGTGTCCAAAGCCAGTACTACCTTCATGAACTCATCTTTATACATGCGAGCATCGTTACAATATGCTTCGACACCTTTAAAAGGGTAGAGATCCGCAACCTCTTTTTGAACCTCTCCATTGTCATCAACGTACTTGAAACATTGATGGAGAGTTGAAGGAACAATGTTGTGTTCATGAAGGAATGGTCTCCCAAAAGAGCATTGTAAGAGCAACCATGGTTATCTATAATATAGAAGGTCACCTTTGTGCGGAGATTGCCTATTTGGAGTTTGAGACGAATCTTGTCCAGAGGCTCACTTCTTCCCTGGTTGAATCCCAGGCTGGTGGTGATTGTGCCAGAAAGACTATGCACTGGGATCTTCAGTGCATCTAGCATTGTCTTCGGCATGATGCTGAGGGCTGACCCAGGATCTATCAGAATACGATCGACCTTCATCGTGTCGATATATCCTGTATAATATAGAGGACGGTCATGCCTATTGTCTTCCATCAGCATATCATCCTGTGTGAAAGTAATGTTTGGAATTAACTCCAACACACTGTGATAGTGGAGGCAGAGACAGACTCTGATTCTGGCTTCTTTAGAAGAGTTAGACAGGTTTTCGCCGTATTAGAGCTTCACTCAGAGTTTTTCGAGTCTCTTTGGAGAGGCGCAAGAGCTCGAAGATCGACAGCCTGGCCGGTGTATTAGCTAGTTGAGCCAAAATATCAAAGTTGTATGGCTTCTCAAGTCCAGAAGGAGATGACTTCTTCAAAGGCTTGTCAAAGCGGACTTGTTATTTGCCTTTGTCGGCTGTCGTCGGCTTAGGGGGAGGGTTCTACTACCGGTGAGGATGTAGCAGGGATGTCCTCAGTTGAGACAGGTTGCACTGGAGCAGACTCAGAAGAAGAGGCAGGGTTTTCTCAAGTTTGGGAAATTCCCGTAGATAGGATTTTCCTGATCTGGTGCCTAGCAGGATTTCCTCTTCAACTATGGGGTCAAAAGACACCATACTGCAGATCTTTGTTCTGGCCTTGGAGCGGTCTTTCTGCTTAGACGAGGAAGGAGCCTCAAAGTCTGCAACAAGGTCAGGGTGGATCTATACAATCTCACCATTATCAAGAGATAAGGGGACGAGACCTTACTCCATGGAGGAGTGAGATTCTCGATCTTAAGAGTGGCCTTTGGGATAGGGATGACACCATACTGTACCATCTGTGGAGAGAAGTTACCGAACTGAACTGAGACCATGTTCGTGGTAACAGCCTTCTCATCTTGTTGAAGGGTGACAACACCAGCGTTGACTAGCTCTTGAATCTTGCCTTTGAGCACGTAACATGCTCGAGTGGGATGCCCAATAAACCTGTGGTAAACACAATATTTGGGATGATCAGTCTTACCGACCTCGTCAGCTTCTTCGGGTCTGGAAGTTGGAGCTTATTGCTTTTGATCAAACAATCGAAGATGCTCATAGTGTCGTTCTCGTCAAAGGAGTACTCTACTTTTGGGCGAGGTTCCTTCTATGGAGGGACAGAAGGATAGAAGTAGACGTAGGTGGAGCTACGTTGACAGCCAGAGTTTTTTGCTCTTCAAATTAATGTTCAAGGTTTCTTTACCCTTGCGGTTGTTCTGGCGATTACTGCTACTAGATGTCGGGTGTTCATCCCGGTCGGGGTTACATGTGTACCCCCTGCTACTTGAACTTGTCAGCGCTAACTTAGCTGCTTTGGCATTGACAATGAATGATGGCCAGTCTTGAAATTGAGTTGACCCTGTCCACATGCTGATAATAGGCAAAAGATTTGCCTTGCAGGTATCTATAGTTACAGCGGGGAGTAGTCCAGAGGCATCTTTAATGCCTCTCGGCAGAATCTTTAATGAAACTTTCAGCGGTTTCATTATGTCTTTGTTTGATCTTATTGAGGGCCGACATGGTCATGTCGTTGATTCCCTCGTAGAATCGTTCCAAGAAGATTTGTTTAAAACCCGAGAAAGAGGTGATACAGCCATTGGAAAAGCTTCTGTACCAATCATATGCTACACCGGCTAAACAGCCGACGAATACCCTGGTAAGAAGAGCATCATTTGGCTGAAGTTGAACAGTCATTACCTCAAAGTGGTTAATGAACTGACTCGGCGAAGTGCTACCGTCAAACAGCAAAATTGTGGGGATCTTGTATTTAGGAGGAAATGGGACTTCCTTCCACTCAATAGGATAGGGTTGCTTGCTTCCCAATCTTTGTAAATTGTCCTTCTCTTTAAAAGCCTTGAATTGAGCGCGCAAGAGTTTGACGGCTTCATTAGCATCCTCCGATGATGCAGAAGAGTCGGCTGAATTATAGTGTTAGCGGGAGGAACAGCGTGGTAAGTACTACCCCCATCTCCTGACTGACTGGGTGTGGGTTGAATTTGTACATGGGGTATTTGAGGAGATACTACCCCCCATACCTGCATTGATAGGCACCGACGATGCTATAATCTCAGGATTTATAATAGGTGTGGTCGGTGGTACTGTATGTTGGGCCACGATGATAGAATACATAATTACAACCATTTCAGCCATGGTCTTCAGTTTGTCCTCCAGTAGCTATTCGTTGTTCTTGATTCGCTGAACTAGAAGCGTCTGGGTCTTCAGTGACAACATAGGCTGTCACTTCTCTAGATACAGTAGAAGATACCGTCTGTTCAGAACTTTCGCTGTATGCATCATAATTAGAGAAGGAATCATCTCCTGAATCAGAAATAGGGAGATGACCAGAAGGATCTTGGAGAAGATTTCTATGCCCAATTGTGTCTCGACTTCGGGATCGGGTGTGTCGAAATACTCCTTCAGAAGATTCTTGGAGTAAATCTAAGTAACGCTGGCTGGGCCTGCGAGGCTTGCCGTGTTTGGAGCACTTTCTACCCCCAGTGTCTTGAGAAGCCATGTTGACGGAAGCATACAACACTTCGTCTTCGTCTTCTGACATTGGTTTAGAAGTTGCAAAATTCAGACGATCGAAGACAGATCATTTTGTTGTCTGGTAACAGCACTTGATGACAACCTTGTGATTACAATGGCGTTCAAGTGATTGAACTGGAGGTGTTGAGATATTGTCCCGCTTTTTCTTAAGGTATTCTCGGAGGTCAGGAACAATAACAGGACGAGAAGAAGTTTGAGGGATATATTATTTGACAACATTCGAAACATGGTTTTGGTTCTTCAGATGTTTTGTCCCGTGAGTATACAGGGAAGTACTCACTTTGTTAGCATAGGTGTCAGGATTTTTCATCCTGAAAGTTTGCCTCTGATGCAGGTTCATCTTCGGCATTGGCTGCTTGCTGTTTTGCCGAAGTTGATGTAGACCGAGGTCTATTGAGATAAACCCGTAGATCAGCAAACTCACCCCCAGGGGTTTCTGTCTGAGACACCACTAATTTTCCTTGCTTTGAGCGGGATATCCGGAGAGTTGGAGATCTTGGAGGTCCGCTACCGGAGTAGGCAGAATACCTCTTTGATCGGTACATTTCCCTTTGGTAGGGAAAGAAGAATTCTTGCTTGAGAGGGTCTTTGTACTGATCGGTGCCGAGGCACGTTGAGATTGATCTTCCAAGGTAAAAACCAGAGAAGACTGAGAAAAGACCAAAGGACCTTTTTCCTTGTTTTGTGAAGAAGGGTTGGCTAAAGAGCGTTTCCTTCTGTTGTCTTCCAAGTCGTAGAAAGAGAAAGTTTGAGAAAAGACCAACGGGCCCTTTCCTTTGTTCTGGGGAGGGGAAAGGAATAGTCAACAGGCTACCCCCAGTAGATTGCGCAGGAGTAACGGGGTACTTGGGAAGAGGAGCAGAGTCTTTCCCCTTGCTGTGAGAAGAAGGAAGATTAGCCAAAGGGCTATCCCTTTTAAACTGCGCTGGAACAGGAGGGATGGCCACTTGCGCAGTAGCAGTAGGCGCCTTGGCCGATTGCGCCTGGAAGGATTTGACAGATGGCCTTTTGGCCACAGAAACTCCAAGAGTTGCAGCTTGCGTAGTAGGAATTTTAGTGACAGAATGCTTAAGTTGCACTCTGGTTGAAGGGGCAGTTGGTTGTGCAGGGGCAATAGTTGCAGCAAGTTGCGCCAAGGGGAAAGGGGTCTTGCACTTTGCCAAAGCATCATAGGAAGTGGCTTGGGCCTTGGCAGAAGAGAGAGGGAGTTGCGCAAGGGCAGAAGTTGCTACTGGCAGCTTATCGGAGGAGACAGCAGACTGTGCAGCAGTCATGGGAGTCCACACTGATCGAACCTTGCTCGTGGCAGAGGTTGCAGTGCGAGGGGTGATCCTGGAATTGATCATTGTTTCATAGGAAATCTGGTTGACCTTCACAACCAGCGTCTTCTGCGTCTTTCCGATAGACGCCACGTTACATTGAGTTGTCACTTCCTCGTCGGAGGAGAAAGTCGTCCCCAGCAGAGTCACCATTTTGTTTGCAAAAACAAAAAACTTTTATTTAACAAACTTTAAAGAATAGTACAAGAGTACAATGAATTCTAGGAAAGTACAACTATAGGAATCCGATCTGAAGACGATCGCTTTATCCCTTGGACGATGTGAACTTTGAAAACGATAGCCTCTGAAGAATGCAGCAGCACTTGGACAAGAACTCCTGATCTCTGATGATAATATGATCTGATCTCCTTAATGAAGGACTTGAAACTCTATTTATAGAATTCTAGAAATAACTATTTTGTAGTTATTCTGGATTGCGCATGATGAACTGCGCTGTCAACAGACTGTGCAGACTGCAAATTGCGCTGGCCTATTGGGCAGTTGCTCGATCGTAGGGCTAACTGTATTCAGACGCGTGGCATTGTTTGATTGAAATGCGCTTAGTCGTGTACAGGCAGTTGCCACGTGGCGAGCAATTGATGGCATGTAAGCCACGTAATACATATCAGTTATTTGATGAATCGTGCTAACCGAATAGCGCTAGCTTCAGACTGCGCTTCCTTCTAGTCAATGGATAGCACTAGGATTCAGACTTGGTCAAACTGCGCTGAGGTTGGACTGGAAAACTGCGCTGAGGTTGTACAGCTGTTCTCGAGCGCTGTGCTGCACAAGAAACGAACGGACTCCTCGTATTTCGGGCTGTCAGGCTGTCAGAAGATCTGATCTTTGTCAGGTAATGATGGCATTGCCACGTCAGCGTAGCGCGCTCGGATGGTAGCGCAGTTCGGCTCGCGCGTTTGATTTGCAGCGCAATCTATCTCCGACGCAGTTTATTTGAAGGGTGCGCAATTGAGACTTCTCTGCCTATTTGATAGATGCAACTTGATTTTTAGGACATACATAAATAAAAAACCATTAAACCGTCTATTTTTGCAAGGACCAAAATAGTTTTATATATCAAATATTTTAACCTAAATATTTTAGATTTATATGAGAACCCACATTAAGGAAATAGACTAATAGATACATACTTAGAAAATACATCTATAACTATTCAGAAGTAGTTTATAAACTTTATTTATGAATAATTATTTTAAAGACACAATAGTCCAAATCCCATATAATTAGCCAAAAACTAAATGTATAAATCTGTATCCAAATTATTATCTAAATATATAGTCCCAAATAATTTATAACACTTATTCATAAAATAACTTGGCTTAACCCCATGACCCATAAAATAGTAAAAATCTAATTTGCAACATATCAGAAACGTTTAAAGATTAAAGCCCAAAAGATTCATATAAACTCCTTTTAAAACCATCGACCCAAAATAGTAAGCCCCCAAAACCAAAACATATACGTATATTAAGTACATACATACATGTATTCACTAATGGCACTAATAACAATAATATTAATTATTCATACTCGTGTACTGTGTAAAAGTCTTTGTTAATAAGATGATAATGATAATACTATGTTTTCTTTCCATTCTTGAAAGATTATTATTCTCAATAGAAAATTGAAAAAGAACAAAATTTGTACTTCGAATTTGACATTGTAAAAGAAAAGTGCACACACATGTTCATAGGTCTAACACTAACCTTTGTAGTTTCTTGTGGTTGGAAACGATGGTCTCTGAAATAACACTAATTTAAATGGTCAATCCGCTGTCATCATGAGAATTTTGAAATGGAAAGAAAGCCACAACA
Organism: Iris pallida; assembly: GCA_029216955.1. Taxonomy (NCBI): domain Eukaryota; kingdom Viridiplantae; phylum Streptophyta; class Magnoliopsida; order Asparagales; family Iridaceae; genus Iris; species Iris pallida. The sequence continues at coordinate 7,336,145 of JANAVB010000999.1, read as the reverse complement.
CCACATGGGCTTTTGCTTTCATTTGCACTTTCGGAAGTTGACTAAAGCGTGGGTTTCCGCACGGCGGCACATCCGTCTGGTCACGGAGCGCTTGAGCGGTGGGATAGAAGGGGCTTTGCGGTCGGGCTAGGTGGTACTCCGGACGACGGAGAGGTACTCGCCCGCGAGGGCGCGGGGAGTTCTCAGATAGTGGATGCGAGAAGCTACGCGGTCGGTGGTCCACGGCACGCAATTCAGGCGGCGGGTGGCGGATCTTGGTACCGCGGCGCTTGTGTGACGATAAGGATGCGGGGGAACGAAAGGCAGCGAATCGCAGCCAAGAAGGCGCTGCAGGGCTCAGCCGCGGAAGACGAGGGTGCGGTCGTCAGCGCTAGAGCACTGCGGCGGTACTGCAGTTCTGATGGCTCCACGTCTAGCACAGGGACTCGTCGAGTACAGAGGTGGTGGTGGCGACGAGCTCGGTCCTATGACAACATGGCGGTTTCGAAGCGGTTCGAGGACGGATTTGAGCGGAGGAGGTGGTGGCGACGAGCTCGGTCCTATGACAACATAGCGACGTCAAAGCGGTTCGAGGACGGATCCGAGCGAAGGGCTCCAGTGAAGACAGAGCAGCAGGCAACTCGGGGAAGACGGCACGACGACAACGACGCGAGGGAGGTTAGGATCTAGGTGGTGGTCGATGCAGGAATAGGGAGATGGAGGGTTGTTTGGCCGGAGTAGCCGTGGTGGTGTTGGTGGTGCCTGGGTGAGAGGTGGTTCTGGAGGTTGGCGAGTTCTGTCGAGGGAAATATGGAGGCGATGAACGATGGTGGGGGTGGCCAGTCTAGACAGCAACGATGGTGTTTCAATGGAGGTCATGATGGTGGTCTTGGTCGCGGTGGTGTCCCGATGGCAGGGTTTGTGAGAAGGCCGCGACAGGGCAGGGATGTAGATGCTAAGGTTTTTGGTAATCGGCTGACCCTTCCCTATATATACTTACTGTTGATTTGTGGGAAAGATAGGAAGAATCTGATTTAACTCAGATTTGATAGTTGCTTAGCTATCCATAGGATTTGAAGATCTCCTATTTGAATTCGAAACCATTTTTGGAGTGTAGGGAACGAAGTAGTCGACCCACCAGAGATTTGAATACTTGCACCAAAGCCCTTCAACTTTTGGCTTTGCAACCCTCCCTCTTTATTCAAAATCAATTAAACTTTTAAAAATCTATTTAAATTAAATAAAGCCTATTAGTAGATAATTATTTAATCTAAATCAACATTCAGTATTATCGAGTAATTTGATTAGTCCGAATTTAAATCTAGCTCGAATAAATGTTCAACATAATATTTAATATTTATCAAAACGAATTAAATCAATAAAGTTGAAAACTAAATTATCTTATCAAAGTTAATTTAAAGTATATAACCCAAATTAATTAACAAATTTATTATTGGCAAGATATTAACCAATAATTTAAACTGACTTACGATAACCTTAATCCAATAGTGGATTATATACATAACTACCAAAATAATTTTATTAATATTTGATACTAACAAAACTAGTTATCGTATATTTCTTACACAAAATCTTGTCTAAAATAATAATAAATAGTTTTAAAAGACTTATGATATTTTTAGAAATATTTTTGAAATAAAATCCTTTGCTTAGAACAATAATAATTGAATATCTTTAATAATAAAATCTCAAGAATTTTTTTATTTTAATTTATTATTTTCAAATCATAAATTTTAGCTAGTTTTCGATATACAAAATAATAGCAAATAATTCGATACGTTTCAAGAGAAAATTTTAAATCATGTTTTTAAATAACATAAATAGCTGAGAATAGAAATTTAAAAAAATTCGGGGGGAGGAGTTACAATAAGCAAAAACCACACCCGAACCCACACACCGCCACCTATCCTACTGTCGCCACCATAGATCATACAACCACCGAGAGTGAGAGAGTGAGAATCCCTCACCTTTCAGTCGGCATTCGAGTTCCTTCCTTTCCGAGCCGACCTCTTCCGCCTGGCCGTGCGCAGAACTGCTGCCGCCTCCGAACGACAGCGTTCCGCCCCCAGGCAAGTCCACCTCCAGCACCGGTGCCACCACACCGTGGCCGACGTTGCTGTGCGGCACCGTCCACCGAACCCCTAGCAGCCCCGCCGTCGGGAACTCTTTGTGAGCCTTCTCTCTTTCGATTAATTTTGAGCTTTTATTTGAGGAAGAATGATGACCTCAATTTAACTTTCCCTTTTTCTTTCGGTGTTACGATTTTTGTGTTATTAACTATTTTGGTGAATAATGATTTTTGGGGTCAAATTTAAGGGAGCAGTAGCTGTAGCTATGTATGTGGGGATTTAGGTTTAATATAAGGAAGCTCTTAGTAAATGGTTTTGAGTTTATGTCAATAGCCCTTCCATTCTTTTAAAACTTTGACTTCATGATGAGATTTTGTGATGAGAGAGAGAGAGAGAGAGAGAGAGAGAGAGAGAGAGATTATGAGCAGATGCAACATTAAATCCCCTTTTCTAATGTATGTGTATTAGTGTTAGGTTTTCATTATGGATTGCTAATAATAGTAGTTAGGTTATTATGTGAACATCTAAGCCCTAATGGACGCAGTAACCCTCTGTTATATTATTAGGATGTTTTAGAGTGAATTGTTTAGGCTGGCCAGTTGATAGAGTGGGCTTAGAGCCGATTAATTGTATGGGCTTGGGATTTTTAAGTCCATGAATATTTTGTAGAAAAATTCATATAGATTAATATATGGGCCCATATGATATTGTATACATAGTATTATATTTGTATAAATAAGTATTGGTATTATAGAAGTTAAAAATCAAGGGGCGCCACCCATTAAAGTGCGGCATCATTAAGTGGCGCCAAATCATTAGGTTGCGCCAAATCATTAGGTTGTGCCAGTAATAGGTTGCGCCAGTATCAAGTTGCGCCTAAGCCAGGGTGCGCGATCTCCACGTGGTAAGCATCCTCGAGAAGCTGTAACGGTTGCCATCATTACTGACAGCTCGTCAGTCGAAGAAAATCCATTCGAATCCTGCGTAATACAACGTTCGAGAAGATTTTGTCCGCAAGTAATTAATGCTGACAGCTGGCCCGTGCAAGTTGTCAACTAGCGCACAAATTGATCAATACAGTACAAAAGACTTAGTTAGAGGTGCCAGTTGTTGAGTTGCGCCCGCGCACAACCTGGCTAGTTGGCGCCACTTGATCAACTTTTATTCAGAAGCAGGATGATGTGGCGCACATGCCACTAATCTCGAAGAATGTGTTCGCTACACTTCCTACGACCATGCGTATCTCACCCAAATGATGCCACGCATCCCCAGCAGTTCAAGTAACCGTTCGCGCAACTGGATAGAAGGCGCACAACCTGAAGTGCGCGTAACTTAGAAAACAGTTATTTCAAAATTCTATAAATAGAGTTTTAAATCAGTTCTAAAGGATCACTAATGATCGTAATCAACTGACAAAGTACTGTTGCATCTTCCAGAGGCTCGTGTCTTCGAAATCATATCGTCCAAGGGATAAAGTAATCGTCTTGTGATCAGATTCCTATAGTTGTACTTTCCCAAAAATCAATTGTACTCTTGTACTTTCTTTCTTTCTTAGTTTGTAGAAATTAAACTTTTATTTTTGCAAACAAAATGACGACTCTGCTGGGGACGACTTTCTCCTCTGACGAGAAAGTGATAACTCAATGTGATACCGCGTCGATCGGCAAGACGCAGAAGACTTTGGTCGTTAAAGTCGACCAAACTGCTTACAAGGCAATAATCAGTGCTGGGGGTACCAGGCGCACCGCCGTTGTTGCTAAGCGCAAAGCGCGCACTGTGTGGACTCCCAAGTCTTCTCTGCCATCCAAGGCTCGTATGTAACTTTCGCAGACTGTCTTTCTGCCATCCAAGGCTCCTGTACAACTTGTGCAGACTGTCTCTTTGCCATCCAAGGCTCCTGCACAACTTGCACAGACTATCTCTCGGCCATCCAAGGCTCCTGTGCAACTTGTGCAGACTTCCTCTCTACCAACCAGAACTCCTGTGCAACTTGCGCAGATTGCTTCTCTGCCAACCAGAATTCCTGCGCAACCCGTGCCTACTACTTCTTCGGCTCTGAACAAAGGGAAACGCCTTTTGGCTACTCCCTTATCTTCTCCAGTTCTGAACTCGGGAAAAAAATGTATCTGGCGAGAGTGCTAGACAGAACAAAGGGAAGCGCCCTTTGGCCTTTCCTCAACCTGCGCAACCTGCGCCTATGGCCTTTCAACCATAAAACAAAAAAGAAATGCTCTTTAGCTACTCCTTCTTCAAATTTGAACTTGGCAAGGAATACACCTATTCCAGCCTCGTTACAGAATAAAGGAAAGCGCTATTTGGCATTTTCTAATTCTTCTCCAGTCCTTGACTCGGTAGAAAGTATCTCTGGTGGCACCTATGCGCCAGTCAGTGTAAAAGCTCTTTTGGGCAGGAACTATACTCCTATAAACATAGACAATCAAATCTCTGCTAAGAAAGTGAGTTCTGTCTAAACTGAACTTTCTGTTACTCAGTTGCGCCAGGGCAAGCACATGAGAACAGGTTGCGCAACACAAAAAGGAATTTTGCCAAATCCCAAAAATGCAACTACGGATCTTCCAACCTTGCGCATCTCAAGATCCAAGCAGGGTAAGCTGCTAGTATCTCAGACGAATACACAAGTAGCAAATCTATCTGACCTGCACACCTATCTCAATAGGCATCAGTTAACACCTACTTCAGCAAAATGCAAACAACCTGCGCCAGTGGCTAACTTGGGTCAGAAACAAACTTCTGAAGTCAAGAACCCCTTTGCCTATGCTAACCAACTCAGCACTTCCTTGTACACTTAAGGAACGAGACATCTCAAGAATAGGAATCATGTTCCTAACATCATTAAGAATATGTTCTTTCAACTTCTTCTCATCCTGATGTTGTGACTGATCTCCATGAAATTCTTAAACAGAAGCGGAAGGTCACAAATCCGTCTCATCCAATACAGCCCCAAGAACATCACTATAACCATCACTATGAGGTAGTTATCAAATGCTGTTGTCAATCAGCTAAACGGTCTGTCTTCGACCGTCTGAATTACTCTCAGGTTCCTCAACCGATGATACTGGATGATAAATTATTGTATGTCACTGTCAACATGACGTCTCGAAGCACTGGGGGTAAAAAGCGTCCGAGACGCAATGCATCCTGCAATCCCAGTCAATAATACTTAGATCGGATTCATGAATCCGGTGAAGGAGTATACCAATATACCAGATCAAGAAGTCGAGACACAATCGGTCGAAGGAATTTTTCTTCTGACCAAGAAATAATCGGTCAAAGAAATCTTCCTTCCAACTAAGAAACAATCGATCAAAGGAATCTTTCTTCCGACCAAGAAACAATCGGTCAAAAGAATCTTCCTGATTCCAACCAAGATTCCTTCAGTCAAAAGGACATCCTATCATTTATTCTAGGGGTAGTTCCTTATATGACTTAGGGGTAGTTCCTTATATGACTTTGATACTGATTGTGAAAGTTCTGAACGAATCATCTTTTCTACTGGCTCGTCTTCAATAGCTAGAGAAGTGACTGCTTATGTCGTCACAGAAGATCAAGATGCTTCCAGTTCTAACAGTCAAGAGTAGAGAATTGCTGCTTTGGAGGCTAGTTTGAACAATACCAAAATACAGGCAAATAGCGACTGAAAATTAGCGACGGCGTAATCATTCGCCAATTAGCGACCGACATACGACTTACGGGCGACGAATTTTTTCACTTAATTTTTTTATAAGTTTAGCGATGGATCAGCGACCATTTAGCGACGGAATATGTCAACCGACTGATTAGCGACAGATATATACGTCGCTAAGCTGCTGTAAATGTTGAAATGGAAGGATTAATTTTTATTCTAATTTTTTTCATAAAGGTAGCGACTAACGAGCGACTACTTAGTGACATTTCCATGTAGCGACGGCGTAGCGACGTAAAATTTCCGTCGCTAATTTGCTGTGAAAATTCGAAAGTTAGTTAAATTTTGAAAATTTCCCAATCTCTCTCTCACTCTCAAAATCCTTCTCTCTCCCCCCCGACCGACGATCACCCCCCCGGACTGTGGCCCCCTCCGGCGACCCCCCTCCGGTGGCCCCCTCCCGCGCCCTCCCCCACTCCGGCCCCCTCCATCTTCTCCTCCTCCGATCGAACCCCCTAACCACCCCCTCTTCTCCTCCTCCGTCGAGCCCCCACCTCCGGCGACCACCTCCCTCCGGCGTGCTCCCCCACTCCGTCCCCCCTCTTCTCCTCCTTCGAAACCTCGTACACCCTCCCTCTTCTCCTCCTCCGTCGTGCCCCCTCCGGCGCCCTCCCTCCGACGACCACCCCCTCCGGCGTCCCCCCTCCGGCGTCCCCCCTCCGGCGCCCCTCCCTTCGACGTCCCCCATTCTCCGAGATCCTCTCTATGACCAACCTCTTCAAGGTCCGAAACCCTAAAACCTAATTTTCATTTATTTTTATTTATGCTTTGTTTATGTTTTCTCAACATGTTCTAGGGTTACAATTTCAATTTCGTGTTTGAAATTTATCGGTATAGTAGTGGGTATAGTAGATAAATATAAATTTATCGGTATAATTGTTTTAGAAATTTGACGAGACACGGATACGAAATAAATAGGTGTAGTAGTTTTAGATTACTAAGGTAATTGATTGATCTATGAGATATATACTTGAGTATGCAATTTGATACTTGAGTATCAACGTGATACCTAATTATACTAGGTTTGTTTTATAAGTGAATGTACGTGAGGGGTACGTCATACCAAGTTATACTAGGTTTGTTTTATGATACCAAGTGATATATAGCATCTTAATTCTTGGTGCAGAATCATTCACGTGGATTAGAATAATGAGTCTTTCGTGGATGTACAATCGGCAACATGAGAGTATGATTGGCTTGACGGACGATTTCAAGGCGGGCGTCGAGCAATTTCGCATATATACAAGTAGCCATGCCGATTTCATGGACAAAAGGCGCATAAAGTGCCCTTGTGTCAAATGTAAGAATATACCATTTATAGAGGTATCACTTGTGAGAGAGCACCTTTACAAGAAGGGTTTCATGCCGAACTACAACGTGTAGATTAATCAAGGAGAATCTTCGGCTTCGCAATCTCAGTCCTTCTTCAATATCCGAGGTGAGAGATTCTACTCTTGGAGATCATTTTGAATATCGGCAACCAACAAACTTGGCACGTAAGATGGTATTAGATTTTACTATGGCACGTAAGGATCCGAATCCTAATACAAAGGAGTTCTACGATATGTTCAAGCATGCTGATACTCCGTTATATCCGGGTTGTGATTCTCATTCGGTATTGTCGGTGGTGATGCGGCTGTTGAATCTTAAATCTAATTTTAACTAACCACAAGAATGCTATGACTGAATAATTCAGCTTGTAAGAGAGTTGTTGCCAAAAGGATCAAATGATTTACCTGAAAGCTTCTACAAGTCGAAGATGATGATGCAGAAACTCGGATTGGGCTACCAGAAGATAGAATGCTGTTGAAATGGTTGCATGCTATACTACAAGGAAGAACAGTGATAAAGATAAATGCATTTCTGTGACAAGGACCGGTACAAGCCAATCTGGGGCAAAGGAAAATCAATTGCTCGGACGCGGATGTGCCCGTACAAGTACATGCAGTTATTGCTAATCACAAATAGGTTGTAAAGGATGTATATGTCTGCAAATACTGCACAACACATGACATAGCATAACAAAGAACGAAAGATGGATGAAGGAGAATTATCTCATCCTGCCGATGGAGAAGCATGGAAGCATTTTGATCGGTGTCATCCAGATTTTGCTGCGGAGCCTAGGAATGTTCGATTGGTTTTATGTTCTGATGGATTCACTCCATTCGGACAGTCGGAGACGCAATACTCTTGTTGTCCGGTGATTTTGACCCCGTACAATCTACCACCGTGGATGTGCTTGAAAACTCCTTACATGTTCCTCACACTTATCATATCCGGTCAAAGAAATCCAAAGAAGAACATCGATATCTACTTGCAACCGTTGGTGGATGAGTTGAAACAATTATGGCAGTTTGGCGTCCAGACGTTTGATATATCGATGGAACATAACTTTCAGATGAGGGCGATGCTCATGTGGACCATCAACGATTTTCTAGCTTACGGATGTTATCGGGGTGGAGTACTCATGGTATTATGTCATGTCCGATATGCATGGGGAAGAGTAAGGCATTCCGCCTTCAGAATGGAGGAAAGACGTGTTTTTTTATTGCCATCGCCAGTTTCTTCCTTCGTCACATTCGTGGAGAAGGAACAGAGATGACTTCAGGGCTGGTAAACGGGAAGTATCTCTTCTCCCGTTGAGATTAACGGGAGTTGTAGTTTGAGAAGAGGTTCGAGATTTATCGACTGTCATGGAAAATCTGGGATCGGGCCATCACATTTAAGGCTTCAGACAACATCACAATTGGACGAAACGGAGTATCTTTTAGGATTTGCCTTATTGGCCGGACAATCTCATAAGAAACAATCTTGATGTCATGCATATTAAAAAAAATTTGACAACATATTTAATATTGTGATAGATATTAAGGGAAAAACGAAAGACAATATAAAGCAAGGAAGGACTTATAAATTATTTGCAAGCGTCCAGAGTTGCATCTGTCGCAAAGGTCCAATGGTAACTGGGTGAAGCCTCCAGCACCATTTACATTGAGTAGAGATGATAAACTGATAATATGTAAATGGATTTCAAAGTTGAGATTTCTTGACGGTTACGTATCGAATCTGGCGAGATGTGTCGATCTCAACGAACGCAGGTTGATAGGGATGAAGAGTCATGATTGTCATATTTTCATGGAGCGATTACTTCCTATCGCTTTTAGAGAGATGCTGCCTTCTCATGTGTGGACTCCGCTGGCCGAGTTATCTATCTTCTTTAGAGATTTGTGTTCAAGTAAGTTGACGGTACAACATATGCTAGAACTTGAGGAGAATGTTGGACTATCTTCATGCGGCTCACTGAGAAGCTACCCATCATGCGATCGCCTACGCTCATGCGGCTCAGATTATCTCCATGCGGTTCAAATGTTCAGAGGCTACTCCCAAGCAGCCTTGACATGTGGCCAGCCTTATGCGGCTCAGTGGGGGGACAATCCTCATGCGGCTCAGGTTTCCTAAGTGGCTTGCGATTTTGCCAGCGTCCCTACAGCTATCAGCCTAATAATAGTGGGACACGTGGCAAGATTCATCAACAAATCCTAACAACCAGGTTTAGTGCCATCCTCATAATTACTGGGATCAAATCAGATCATTTCCAATCAATCAAATTGAACACGTGACAGGAGATCCGAGCTTGGCATAATAAATCATGAGTATTTATGGCAATCATCATTAATTGCCTACAGAGATTTGATGCAATCACATTAATTGCTCAAATCTATTATGAACGGCCCAGATTCATTGATCCTTAACCGCCGAATTTTGAGAATGGACAATCATTGCAAACCCTAATGATGTCACCCACTCTTATAAATAGCGAGGTGCCATTCCCTTGCAAAGCAGCAGTGAGCGGAGAAAGAGAAAGCACACCCCCCCTCGGATCCAGAGAGTCAGAGAGAAATTGAAAGGAGAGCATTTCTTCATCAACGCCAAGCAGTTCTTCTACAGAGCCAAGGCTGCACCCGATCGTCCAAGGAATAAGGCAGAGCTGCTGTCGCTTTCCCGAGCCTCTATCGTCACCCCCCAGAATTTAAAATAAATAATTGTACTTAGATTGCTGTACCTAGGTTTTTGTCCCTAGGCTTTCTTTGTACAATCGAGTTTGTATTGTGGTCTAAGTTCAGTCCTCCGATAATTGTTCTGTTCTTTTACAATCAATGGCAAATACGATGGCGACTCTGCTGGAACAAACTTCTCTACGGCTGAGGAGTTGGTGACGCAATCGGATGCAGCCAAACTTGGCTCCATGCAACAGAAGATGGTCGTCCGCTTCGACCAACAGGCATTTGAAAAAATGCTCTCTGAAGGAAGCGCTGGCCCGGTCCAGAAGCGAACCCGCACAAAGACGGCTCGCAGGGAGTGGAGGCCAAAGTCATTTGCTTCTCCCCAAGATTTGGACGGAGTACTCTCTGCTGCCCAAGACGGCGAAGGCGACTCTCGTACGGCCCCACTTCAAGCCATAGAGGACTCTGCTGTCCCCTAAGTCCGACAGAGAAAAATGCTACGATGCTAGGACTTGCAGGGGCAAAGAATGACTCTATGTGCTCCAGGAAGAAACCGAACAAGGACACTAGCCGCAAAATGAAGACTCATGCGGCCAAGATTGCCAGCCGCAAGAATGATGACCATGCGACTGAAACTGCTAGCCAAATGCATAACACTCATGCGGCCAGGATTTCCAGCCGCATGGAGAACACTCATGCGGCCAGGATTTCCAGCCGCATGGAGAAGACCTATGCGGCTACGACTGCCAGCCGCATGAAGATTATTGATTCCAGCCGCATGCCACCTGCTCCACGCGGCTCTGTCTTCGACCACCTCTCCTATGGTCCTGATCTCTTGTGCTCCCAAGAAGACATATCTGACTCTCTCCAGCACCACTTAGACCCTTCCTACTATGAGCCCTCACGCACTAGAGTGAAGAAGTCTAGGGCAGCACAAGCTTGGCAAGCTCGGTCTGCTGACCCAACCTCTGACCATCCAAGCGTTCCACATACTGTTGTACGAGCCTCTGATGGGAAGTTGTACAGAACCACTCGAGTCCAGCCCCCGACGGCAAACGGACAGGACGGTTCCCAAAAGTTTCCTAAAATCCAGGGAGCAAACATGGTCGTTCCGGACCCGTCTTACTTGCGTGAGGCTATCCTCCACAAGCGCAAGGAAAGAGAGGGGGTCTCGGGGTACAAAGAATTCTCCCACGGACGTCACTGTACCCAAGTCATCATCAAATGTTGTTACAATAACACGACGATACGAGAAGACCGGCAGTCCGTCTTCCAAAGACTGCAACAACCATGTTCAGAAGATGAGGCACTTCCCGTCGTCTCCTGCAACTCTGCTCAGAAAATCCCCGCCGATGGAAGAGGGAAGAAAACAAATGTTTCCAGCCCGAAGATTTCAACCACTATGACTAAGAGACAGTCGTCTAAGTGGGTGCCCAACACCGGAGCTTTCCATGGTACCCGTTCAAAGACGAAATCTGCTACAGTAGGAGATTCATCGTCCACATCACTGGGGGTTACTGGAACTGGGAGTAGCACTCCTCTGAACCTCCACGATAATCCGATGTTCCAAGAAAATGAGCTGGGGGAAGCAACTCTTCCATCAGATGTAGCAAATTCAGACGTCCCCGAGGACGTCCACAATTCCCAAGACGAGGCGAACTCGAAAGCTAGGGGTATTGTTCCTTCTGAGTCCGAACCAGAGGAAGACATTCCCATATACCCCGATAACTTCTCATTACAGGGGTATGATTCGGAGTGTACGTCATCCACCGTCCCTTCCACATCTACTCATGTCAGAACGACATTCATGACAAACGACGAACATGATAGTCCCAGTGATCACCAGCGCATCGATACTCTGGAGGCCATACTGCGCTCTTTAGTCAAATCCGTGGACGAGATCAAAGTAGCCCTCCCTACTCTGCAAGGAGGGACGCCTGGCCAGACAAACTTGGGCTCCGCGGTCAATACAGACTCAAACTCAGCAACACCAAATCCCGGGCAATATTCCTCTTGAAATGTCGGCTCCTACCGCTGCAGACGAAGCCAGGGAGGCAAGAAGAGAGGTCCAGGAGCTCCGGGCCATGTTCCACGCCCGAGAAAACTGCCAAGACCTCAGGGTACGATAATCGTATCCTGCTGCAGTGGAGAGATGTTCCCTTCCCACCAAAGGATAAACCATTCCACATCAATCCATACGATAGAAAGACCTCCGCAAGTCGGTACATCACTTACTTCGAGGTCACCACCGACCATCTGCCCCATGACGATGCCATGCTTACACGATTATTCATCAGGACATTGGAAGGAGTCGCCTTCGACTGGTATCGCAACCTGTCGGACAACTGCATCCACTCCTTCGCCAGCTTCAAGCGCATGTTCTTGGAGAGATTCTACGAAGTAGGACAGGACATCACGATGTCCACCCTCATGGACGTCGTCCAAGGGGAGAAAGAGCTGACAA
>JANAVB010000999.1:7058905-7318905 GCA_029216955.1 Iris pallida | reverse complement strand
CCATTCATTCCAGTCCGTCCTGATTTCTGAAATATTTGTCCGTATCAAACTTTATTCTTTTTTGGAATGAGTTTGTGGACCCCAGAGGGAAGGTATAAGTTGAACTTATATATCTTCTAGGTTGAGATGATAATATGATTTGCCAGTCTCATATCAGGTTGAGATTGTTTTAGATTATATTTCCAATGATTTTCTTTATCTTGACCTAGATCGTACCTTTGGGACTTCTCCTGAAAACTTTTCCTAAATCCTGTCTCGAAATCTGTTCTGCTAGTTTTCATTACTTATCCTTGATTCGTCGTTGAATTTTAAATCTTGATGTTCGTTCGTCGTTGTTGACTTTGACTTTGTATCTAAGATCAATTTTTATGAATTGAGTTAAGATATTCTGATAAACTTATTTGATGAGAACGATAAATGTCTACTTTATTTATGGAGTTTAGAATTTATCGCAGTCATACTAGCTAGCACGACAGGGACGTGGAGCCTGATGTTGGTTATACTATCCTAGTTATGGAATTTGGATTTTCTTGCAGCCATACCGATTGGCGTGGTAAGAATTCCAGATGACATAATTTTAGGGTGTATATCTTAGTTGTGGACTCCATCGTTTATTGCAGCTATGCTTATTGACGTGGCAAAAATTCTGGCAACATAATTTCAGGAAGACGTGTATGGTTATCAGACTGTATCTTAAATTGGATTATTCGTTATGACCGGATGAGCAAGAACAAATCCTTATCATCATTCTTCCCCGTCTTGGTTAAGTCTGTCTATCTACAGCTTAATTAGGATTTTCTCAACATGATTGTTATGTTCCATCTTCCTATGATTTGACTAAACTCTTCTTCGCTAACCACTTGAGTAATTCTTCTTGTCCTTCCCGATAATTGTTGAAAGTGTCTCATGGGTTGATTCAGGAAAGGTTCGAAAGGTAATTTATCCTTGTATTACGGAATCGGGGGTTTGCATCCAGAGAAATACTGGCGAGGCATGACTTCAGATAACGACATCATGGTTAAATATGTTTCTCGAATTCTACTTGGACCACTCCCTAAGCATTTTGACTAACATCTTCTCCTTATTTTTGCAAAATTGTTTGGAAATATTTCACGAATATTAGCCAAGTTAAGTTCAGGAACCTATATTATCTGGCGTGGCAGCTGTGCACTGCAGCCATCCGTCGTATTATGGAACAAGGAAGTTAATCGCAGCTAGATGCACACTAGCGTGATAGTAACTTCATGTGACATAATTACGGAGGTATATGGTTCTTGAGTTTTACTTCGACTACGTCCTATGTATTTCGTTTGGCCTCGTACTATTCTTGGAAATATTTCAATAATCTTTCCTGTCTTGCTTGACCCTTACCTTGTCTGAATATTAATATGGATTGCTAGACCCAGTCTTAGGCCCTTGTTACCTTCTATTTTTGACGATTGGATAGCCAGACCTTGTTAGCAGATTTTATAGTGTAATCGTAATATGTTAATGTGTGATTGTGATGAGTATATTTCTTGGGGATTCATTGGGTTAAGCTTATAGGACAGATAAGAGTGACTGACTATAGTGGACTTCGAAACCATTAAGAATGATTAGTTTGATAGTATAGATTGGTTTTAAGGTATCTAAGAAGGAGTAATAAAATATTATATTTAGTGACTACGGATTTAGGACTAGAATCTGATGCTTAGATTTGAGGGTTTATATTCAAGAGTTCGTGAGTAAAAGAGAGAAGACTCAATCCAGAATATGTTTTGAATGTACAATTTCAAGGAGCTTGTGATTAATAGGATAAAGATACTTAGGACGGGATAAGGAAACAAACAAATTGCTATAGATATTAAAATTTTGGTTGATGGCCAATCATTGTGATATATATATATATATATATATATATATATATATATATATATATATATATATATATATATATATATATATATATATATACGTATCTCGAGGATGACCTATATTTTAGAGTATATGTAAAGGTTCTTATTGATATGAAGATTCTAACGGGTAAAGTGACATAGTTTTTATGAAATAAGCATGTTGAACCTGAACCAAATGATTGTAGAGAGAAACAACATAGATGATCACAAAGGTAGCAGATTGAGTACTGTACCCATAGCAGTTGCATGTTTTATCTTGACCTATAGGATAATTTTAATTTCGAGGACAAAATTTTTATAAGGTGGGTAGGATTGTAAGCCCCTGAATTTAGGGCTTATTTTTTTTCAATTTTACAATTCAATTAGTTGTCATATATATTATTATTTGATTATTATTTAATGCTTTTTACCGTGACTTGGATTTCTAGAGCATCAGGGATGCCAGTCTCTGGAAACTTTCTTCTTGAAGTTTGTAGTAGACGAGATTACCTTCACGTCGATATATCATGTCCCATCCAAACTCGTTCCCTTGTGCTCCTTTTGTATCGCACAAGTTCGGGTCAATTTAGACCATTTAATTATTAATTGATTTCCCACTCTTTTCCTTGATCCTCATAAGCACGTTACCATGATTTTTAATTTAGGAGCACCAGATCAGTCATTTTCTCGGAACCTGTCACCCCCAGTTTTTAGGAACAGGGGTATTTTTGTCATTTTGTACTTATGAATATTTTTTGAAATTTATTTTATTATTTATGATATTTTTTTGGGGTTATTTGAGTCGGGTTCGAATTTCAGCTCATTCCGACTTGTATCGGGGACCTGGGGTAGCTTAGACTCTGATCGGGACCAAACTGGAACCGACCAACTTGTCATGACCAAGCCCAGATATTTATATTTGACTAATCCAATTTGATTCTAGTGGGATTAGGGATTAGAATTAGATTTAGAACTTGAAATTGGAGTTTTCAAGTTACCATTTTGACCCCAACTCAAAACCACTCATTTCTTTGATTTGGAGGGCATTTTGGTAAATTGCCAAATGCCCCCAACCCTCTAAAATGTGGCCCGCCATGTATGGAGCAGCACCCCCTCTCCTTTGCTTCACTCCAAGGCAATCTCTCTCTCTCTCTCCATTCCATTTCTTTTTTTTTAAGTTTCTTCTTCTTCAAGAAGATCAATTAGGTATACTTTTAAAACCTTCATTAATTATCTTTTGCATTTATTTCCTTCACCATAAATGAGGAGGAGACCACCCTCTACATTTTGCCCATAGAATTTGTAGGTTTTCCTAGAAATCTAGTTTAAGGATTTAATTGGGGGTTTTCCTTTAGAGAGGAGTATACATGTATATATATGTGTATGTATTTATATATATGTATTTGTGTATGTGTGTGTAGAGGAGAGTGGTGGTGGTAGTGTGAGAAAGTGTATGTGTGAGAGTGTGTGTGCGTGTCTATATATATATCTATATGTGTGTGCGTATGTATTTATATATATATATATAGATGTGTGTGTGTTGTAAGATTTTATATATATATATATATATATATATATATATATATATATATATATATATATATATATATATATATATATAAAGAGAGAGTGGAAGAGTAAGGAGAAGTAGAGGAAGTAAGAGTAGAAGAATTAGGAGAATGAGGAGGAGAATGAGAAGGAGAATGAGGAGGAGAATGAGGAAAGAAGGAGAATGAGGAGGAGAATGAGGAGAATGAGAATGAGAAGGAGAATGAGAATGAGGAGGAGAATGAGAAGGAGAATGAAGGAGAATGAGAAGTAGAATGAGAATGAGGAGGAGAATGAGAAGGAGAATGAGAAGTAGAATGAGAATGAGGAGGAGAATGAGAAGGAGAATGAGGGAAGAAGGAGAATGAGGAGGAGAATGAGAAGGAGAATGAGAATGAGAATGAGAATGAGGAGGAGAATGAGAAGGAGAATGAGGGAAGAAGGAGAATGAGGAGGAGTATGAGGAGGAGAATGAGAATGAGAAGGAGAATGAGGATGAGAATGAGAATGAGAAGGAGAATGATGATGAGAAGGAGAATGAGAAGGAGAATGAGAAGGAGAATGAGAATGAAGAGGAGAATGAGAAGGAGAATGAGGGAAGAAGGAGAATGAGGAGGAGAAGGAGAATGAGAAGAAGAATGAGGAGGAGAATGAGAATGAGAAGGAGGAGGAGAATGAGAATGAGAAGGAGAATGAGGGAAGAAGGAGAATGAGAAGGAGAATGAGAAGGAGAATAAGAAGAAGAATAGGAATAAGGAGAAGGAGAAGGAGAAGAATAGGAGTTTGAGAATGAATCGGATATGGGTTGTAAGGGTTGGTAATGATTAGAAATAGTCGCCTAGACCTAGTCTTGACCTTGGTTGACCACGGTTGACTTTTTAGACCAAAAGTCAACTATGGGTCAACACTTTACCCAATTTAGTCCCAAATTCCATTAGACTTGAACGGTTGACCAAAGTCAACTGTTAGTCACCATTGACCTAGGGTTGACCTAGAGTTGACCCGTTGACCAAAAGTTAACTATAAGTCAATTTTTGACCTAGTTTGATTCAGATTGACTTCCAATGTTCTCCTATGACCAAGGTTGACCTAACTAGACCTGTCTTGACCTAGTATGACTTTGTTAGGCCTAATATGACTTAGATTGACCCGTTACAATCTAGTTTGACCTTGTTTGACCTAGACTGACTTAGTTTGGCGTGTCTTGACCTATTTTGACTCAGTATGACTTAGTTTCACTTCCAAATCATTATATTGATACAGTATTCCATCTATAGGTCCTCGAGGCACTGTTCTTGGACTCAGTGGACTTATCCATCACATCGCAGGCGAGTACATTCTCTGATAATATTTCTGTTTTAGGATATCGTTTATGTTTCTTGTATTTAGTGTAGATATCCTTGTTCTCTTGACACATTGTTCACACGGATTGGTATTTCTCTGGATCCCGTCATGAGATGTTATTCCTCGCTTTCCTTGGTATATCTTGTACAAGTTTTTCTTGTTCCTTGTGCATTGTATAGACACGATTTCTGCGAAGGCTAGCTACCCTCTCGGAGAATCGCGTGTCATGATATTTCATGGTTGGATCCACTATACTAGTCGGAGGACGGGGAGTATTAGTGTAGATGTGTGGTCAAAGCCTATTATGCACCTATTGATTGTGAGTGTTGATCATACACCCCACGTATGGTTAGCCAGGCCTGTTACTATTGTGCAAGTTCCCAAGCCGGCCACATATTGTAGCTAGTACTCACACACCTAGATAAATGATTCTTGATTCTTGTACATGCCATGATCAATTTTACTTGCCTTGTTCTAGCTCTAGATTTACAGCTTACCTTGCCATGATACTCACTTGTACATTTCATGATTTCTTGTATATTCTCTCTATTTACTGCTACATTTTCAATATCGTCTAACTAGAACTGTTATTTGAGATTTGTGCTTGTTCCATCCTGACTGGATATGTTGACAAAATTTTAGGAATAGTTGTGCCCTCAGTATTGGACTTCATGATGTTGCTAGCTGAGGTGGATCTCACTATTCTTCTATGTGAGTTGCCTGGTAGTTATCCTTAGTTAGTCTTGTTGTTCCTTCTTTATTTTTCTGTCTTATGATCATTGTAGATTCTAGTTGTTCTAGTGATATTGTTATTATTTCTCGTCTTATCTTCCTTAGTTTTCGTGATGTGACATGAGTACATTTCTAGTTATGGATCTTTAGATGTTGTAGTTAGTATAGTATACTTGACAGCGTTCTACCGCCGATACTGTGGCATAGGCTGGGCGTGGCCCACGTATTCGTACCCGTATATCCGGGTACGGGTCGTGACATTTCCTCCAACTGAAACTCAAGACGGTGTGGTACCCATCCCTCTGGCGACAATGGAGATTGCTAATCTTCTACCTCCTTGGGATCAGGCTGCTGGTCTAGTGCCCCTCACCACATCACGAGGGGAGGTCATGTGGGTCCATCCAGACTTAGTACTCGAGGTGACCCAATCCACACCTCCTTCCATTCGCAAGAAGAAGGATGGAAAAGTCAGATCCTGCCGCACAATTTCGGTGAATGTCGAAGAAGTCACGGCTGTCGTTACTCGGTCTGGGGCACAATCCCAACCTGTGGCTGAGAACTCGGCTGAAGATCATCAGCCAGCTACTGCTGACGCTCCAGGACCTTCTCAGCCTCCGACGATCGAGAAGCCTAGGCCAAAGGAGACTCGCTTTGACAAATCCCTCCGAAAAGAGGCACCTCAAGGGCTGGAGAGGCCCTACAACTTCGACATCTTGGCGCAATTGGCCAACACACCGGCCAAATTGTCATTATACGAGCTCCTGAGACTCTCAAAGGATGTTCGTACGGCTTTGAGCGATGCACTCCAGAATGTCGACGCCTATATGGCTCAGGTCAACCTCACGGGAGAGAGCCCGCCTGCAGATCTCCAAGACATCGCTTGCACGAGAGCGATGCCCAATATTGTCTTCACTCCGCAGGATATGCTCATCAAAACCAACCTGCACGATCGTCCGTTATATTACACTGGATACATCGGCGACGTGAAGGTGGATAGGATGCACATTGATCCTGGTTCCTCCATAAGCATCATCCCGAAGGGTCTGTTACATCATCTCCGCATTCCTATGTATCGCCTGACGCCAACAAGCACCGCCATCAGCGATTTCAATTCGGGCAGGAGCTACCCGATTGGGAAGGTTCGCCTGAAGTGCCAAATTGGCGATCTTCAGTCAGAAGTCACCTGTTACGTCATAGACGCAGACACTTCCTACAACATCCTCTTGGGGCGCCCTTGGATACACGATTATATGATCGTGCCTTCCACTCAGCACTAGTGCTTCAAGTATGTCGACAAACACGGCTTCGCGAGGACAGAATTTGCCGACATCGATCCCTTCAAAGGGGTCGAATCCAACTACTCAGACTCCTGCTTATACGAAAAGTCGAAGAGGCACCTTGGTGAAGGAGATGTGCAAACTCGTACCGAGACAGCCATAGGATCAGAAGAACCTCTGACGATCCACCTCCAAGCTCGCAAACCTAGCAAGTCCGCGTCCCTTACAGCCACTCTGCGTAAGGACGCAATCAGCCTCTCGGCACAAGAAGAGCAAATGATAATCTGACTGCCAAGGTTCGGCCAAGCGCCAAGACCCACAACGGAGCCACTGACAATCAGGCTGCCTAGAGTCGGCCAGCCACAAATGGAGAAGCTCAACCCCTCCGACAAGCCAATGGCGATACACCTTCCCAGGAAGAATCGTCACCCCGATACAAAGTCTGGGGCTTCTAGCGAGCCAACAACTCCCCGTCCAGCATCAGGTATCAAACTGTAGGTCGCTAGTTTGCCAACAACTCCAAGCTCGGCTCCACCTGCTGAACCCCTGACGATCAAGCTGCCCAGGTCATCCTCCCAGTCTTCATTTATACAGGGGGTAGCCGAAGAAAAATCGGAGCTAGCCAAGTATGTGGCTGCCCACACTGATGTTCCCTCCACAGATGATGTAATTCCGCTAGACAAGATACCTTACTTCATCAATAAAGGGCTATCTTTGAACTACCTCGAGCTTAATAAGCTTTGTACAATGTATGTTATGGAACACGGTATAGGCACTCGCCTACACACACAGGTGACAAATGTGTACACCGTAAACCAGCTTACTCCAGTAGAAGATGCTTACCGCATAATCGAGGGAGGGGACCATCCAATCATCTTCGGCCGGAAGGACGACCCACAACCCTTCACTATAGAGAAGGTCGATCTCGAATCAGATGCCGGGAGACTGCCTCTTTACCTGTGTAGCCCCCAATCCAAATATCTCATGCAAAAACAAGGGTATGATCTGGAAACTACGCCAGGTTTGAACTACGGCACTGGGCGATGATTACCTTTAAGGCCACCAGTCCCGGCTGGCAAACCACGGGACTACTACAGCAAGACTCGATGTGGACTAGGGTATGTTACGCCCACAACGACCCCTGAAAGTTCAGACGAAGAATGCGAATGGCATTCACATTCAACCGGGTCACCAACTTCTGATTCAGACAACAGCATCGGAGATGTATTCAGACAAGTCCTATCAGTCAACATGGCATTCGTCGACGCTTACGAAGAAGATGAAGACATTCCTGAAATCCTCGAGTTAGGGACGTAGGCCCAACAGTTGGATGCATAATGGAAAAAGCGGTTCGAACAGAGAGAACCACCAACTGAAGATGAGGTCATACAAGTGGATCTCGGCTGTGAATCTTCTCCAAAACTAATCTTCGTCAGTAAAAGCCTAACAGAAGAGCGAGAGTCGCTACTGGAACTTGTCAAAGAATACATTGATGTGTTTGCCTGGAGCTATGAAGACATGCCGGGGTTAAATCCCGATATTGCTCTTCATAAGCTCAACATTCGGCCAGATGCAAAGCCAGTCAAGCAACAACAACGACGCTTCCGCCCGGGCATCATGGATGCAATCGAAGCCGAAGTCAACAAACTCATAGCCAGCGGCTTCATTCGTGAGGAACAACATCCAGACTGGGTCGCCAACATAGTTCCGGTCCTCAGAAGAACGAAAGATTCGAATCTGCATCGACTTCCGCAATCTAAACGAGGCATGTCCCAAAGACGAATTCCCCCTCCCTATCACATACATCATGATCGACAACACATGCGGCTTCGAACGTATGTCATTCATGGATGGCTTCTCCTGATGATGAAAAGCATACATCATTTCGAATACCGATTGGCACATACTGCTACACAGTCATGTCTTTCGGTTTAAAGAATGCTGGCGCCACATTTCAAAGAGCTATGAGTATCATCTTCAGAGACCACTTACGCAAGACGGTGGAGTACTATGTTGATGACATCGCCGTCAAGAGTCGCTGTAAGGGAGACCATCTCCAGGATCTGAGGACGGTATTCGACCTGATGCGAGCACACAACCTGAAGATGAATCCCACAAAATCCTTCTTGGGCGTATCCAGCAGAAAGTTCTTGGGTTTTATCATCACTGCCCAGGGTATCCACGTAGACCCTGAGAAGACAAAGGCAATCATGGAGATGGGTCCCCCGAGAAATCTCCGAGAACTCAGAGGCCTTCAAGGAAGGCTAGCTTACATTAGGAGATTCATTTCCAACCTCTCCGGGCGTTGTCATCCATTCACCCATCTCATGAAGAAGGGCGTCGCATTCGTATGGGACAAAGAATGTCAGCGTGCCTTCGACAACATCAAAGAATATTTGTCGAACCCTCCAATCCTGGTGGCCCCGGATGTTGGAAAACCATTCGTGCTCTATGTACGAGCAATGGAGCATTCCCTCGGCGCTCCGCTGGCACAAAATAACGATGCAGGCCATGAACAAGCCATATACTACCTCAGTCGAATGATGATCGGGCCAGAGCACCGATATACCACTGTGGAGAAAGAATACCTCGCCCTGGTGTTCACCATTCAAAAGACGCGACACTACGTCACAGGACAAACCATACATGTGATCTCACGAGTCAACCCTCTCAGGGTCCTCATGACTAAACCAGGGGCACTCAGCTCCCGCCTCGCTACATGGGCAATATTACTGTCCCCCTACCATATGATCTTCGTCCCACAAAAGGCTGTTAAGGGTCAAGCCCTGGCAGACTTTTTGGCAGCTCACCCAGGCTCGGAGTCGTCCAGAATATATGAAAAAATCCCAGATGAGGTCGCCGACTCGCATGCGACCTCTCACGATGATATATGGCGAATGTTCTTCGACGGTGCCTCAAGGACCGGACCTAAGGACAACATCGTCGTCGGAGTCGGGGTGGTGCTGGTTTCTCCTTCCGGATTGGTGATCAACCGCGCTTACTCCCTCACAGAACCCTGCTCTAACAATGTAGCCGAGTACAACGCTTTGGTCATTGCCTCCAACTTGTAAGAGAGCTGGGGGTAGAATATCTTGAAGCATACGGCGATTCTCAGTTAATCGTCAATCAGATTCGGGGTTTATACGAAGTCCACCATGAAGACATGATCCCCTATCACCAAATAGCGATCAACATCATCTCGTCGTTCGAGGGGTTCTTTATCGAACACGTTCCCAGACTCCAAAATATCGAAGTCGATGCCCTAGCTGGCCTTGCCGCTTCTCTAGCGGTTCCGATCTATGCTCGCAAATCAGTGGATGTGGTGGGCCATGAACTGGTCTGTCCCAAGAACAACGTTCAATTCGTGGTGAGTTATTCCGCTCAAACGGTCGACGAAGCGCCAGACTGGAGACAACCATTCATAGATTTCGTAGTCTACGACATCCTGCCCGAGAACCCAAAGGAAGCCACTTCCATCAGAAGGCGTTCTCTCAGATTCTTCTACGATACAGAGACAAAAATGCTGTAACGGCGATCCTACGATGGGCTATTGCTTCAGTGTCTGTCAAACGCAGAAGCCAAAGAGGCCGTACGCGAAGCTCATGACGGTGTCTGCGGGGCCCATCAGCCTGGCCCTAAATTGTAAGACCGTCTTCGCCGAATGGACTATTACTGGCCCACGATGGTAGCAGATGCGATAGACTATGCAAGAAAGTACAAAGCCTGCCAAGTCCATGCGGTTTTCATCCACCAACCATCCGAATTTCTACATCCGACAGTGGCGTCCTGGCCATTCGAAGCATGGGGAATGGATATCATCGGTCCGATTACTCTACCTTCCTCCCGAGGACATCGCTTTATACTCGCAATCACATATTACTTCTCCAAATGGGCGAAAGCCGTCCCGCTTGCAGAAGTCAAAACTTCAAACGTGATCAGCTTCCTCAAGCATCATGTCATCTATCGCTTTAGACTGTCCCGAAGGATCATCTACGATAATGGTCCGCAGTTTGCAAGCCACGCCTTCTACCGCTTCTGCGATAAATACCGAATTCAGAATGTTGCTTCGACACCATACAATCCGGCAGCGAATGGGTTGGCAGAAGCATTCAACAAAACCATCATCAAGTTACTCAAGAAGTTCGTATCGTCCAACAAACTCGACTGGAACGAGAAGCTTGGCGAATGCTTATGGGCGTACCGTACCACAGTCCGAACAGCCACAGGGAACACACCATTCTCCCTGGTGTACGGGAGTGAGGCAGTTCTTCCATTGGAGACTCAAATACCCTCGCTCCGCGTCGCCCTTACTTACCAATTGACGACGGATGATAACTACCGTCGCCGACTACAAGAGTTGGAGGCCTTAGATGAAAAGCGCCTCCTGGCTCAGCAACGGATCGAGCTATACCAAGCACGCATCTCCGGAGCCTTCAACAAGAAGGTTAAAATTAGAAAATTCCAAGTGGACGATCTCGTTCTGGCAGTCCGAAGGTCGATGGTCATGACTCACAAAACCGTCGGCAAATTCCAGCTAAAATGGGAAGGTCCGTTTATCATTGAGGCCGTATTCTCCAACGGTGCTTACCGCCTCGTAAAACAAAACGGAGACTTGCTCATGTTGCCCGTCAACGGCAAGTTCCTGAAGAAATATTATGTCTAAACGACATTTTCCAGATCATCGAGTCATGTACCCGCCGGTACCGCTGAACCCATATTCCAAATTCCAGATTATTGAGTCATGTATCCGCCGGTACCGCTGAACTCATATTCACAGTTCCAGATTATAGAGTCATGTACCCGCCGGTACCGCTAAACTCATATTCACAGTCCCAGATTATTGAGTCATGTACCCGTTGATACCGGTGAACTCATATCCATAAAATTCCAGATTATTGAGTTATGTACCCTCCCGTACCGCTGAACTCACAATCTCCCACATTAGCGAGTTATGTACCCGCAGGTGCCTCTGAACTCACATACCGGTCACTCTTTCAGATAGTAAGTCATGTATGACCATACCCCTGAACTTTCTTCCTGAAAGAGATCCTCCCTCATGATCTACTACCCGCACTCTCAGTGCACAAAAAGGGTAACAGATCCACAAATTTCCAAAACGACCATGTCGATGTTACCTCTGAGTCGTTTCACTTCCGCCAAAAACAAATCACCCCTTTACATAGAACTTTCATGTCCTCATTACCTCTGAGTCGTTCTATGTACCCCCCTTCATTGGGCCCACTCCTGCCATGTCCTTATTACCTCTGAGTGGGAAGGCTCCGTCGAAGAAACCTTCATGCTTGCCATGTCCTCATTACCTCTGAGTAAGTATGTTGATTCCCTTTCGACTTATTATCCGTACCCACAACCGGAGTACGCCAAGGATAATAGGTCCACAAATATCCTCCGTTGAGTCCATTCCTACCATGTCCTCATTACCTCTGAGTAGGAAGACTCCACGGTAAAACCCTCATACTTGCCATGTCCTCATTACCTCGGAGTAAGTATGTTGATTCCCTTTCGACTTATTATCCGTACCCACAACCGGAGTACGCCAAGGATAATAGGTCCACAAATATCCTCCGTTAAGTCCATTCCTGCCATGTCCTCATTACCTCTGAGTAGGAAGACTCCACAGTAAAACCCTCATACTTGTTATGTCCTCATTACCTCTGAGTAAGTATGTTGGTTCCCTTTCATCCTATTATCCGTATCCTTAGCTAGGGTACGCCAAGGATAATAGGCCCACAAATGTCCTGTGCTTAGTTTCCCAGCACAGACCCATCACTTCTTATCGTGCCCCGGGAGCCCAGCTGCTCCATGGCATTCTCTCTCCCGATACCCGGAACGTCCATGATCACCTTGCCGTGGAATTGTTCTAGGTATCCTAAATCAAACTTGTTATCCGTACCTAAAACTAAGGTATGCCAAGGGTAACAGGTCCATAAATAAGTCCCCCATTCGGGGCAAATGCCACCACAACACCACAAGTACAACATGCAGTACAAATAAAGGATGGAATAATGCACGCTCTTTTATTTGGAAGGCAAAAAGTACTACATGTTCTGGGGATAATGTCCCATTTAAAGAAAGAAAAAAAAGATAACAGAAACAAAAGGAGAAAAGGCCGACTATAGTTCGGCATTACACAACTCCAGGAGGCGGTTTCTCACCAAGGTGGTCCCCCGCTCAAGCCGCTGTCTAGCTCGACGTTCAGCCTCCTGGGACAACTGCTCCGCATCATCCAAGTGCATATATGCCCGTCAGTCATCCTCCATCTTCTTCAGGGCGAGTTCCAGATTGGCAGAAGCTCGACTAAGTCTGTCAGCCTCCTGGATAGCAAGCCCCTTCTCAGTACAGGCGGCTTCAAGCTCGGAATCCAAGAAGGCCAGCTTTTTCTGGAGCTCGAGGATCTGCTCCCTGTAGGTCCTAAAAAATCAAGTTGCACCCATCAACAAAATCATGAAAATCAAGAAATACAACTTTCAAATGAACTGCGCATACATCAGATTGCGCATCAATCAGATTGCGCACACAAGACTGCGCACACTTTCAACTGCGCAAGCTGACGTGGCCATATCATTATTATCTGACACAATCAAATCTTTTGACAGCTGACAGCACAAAGAACGAGGAGATTGTTTGTTTATTGCGCCGCACAGCGCTCGAGGACAGCTGTATATGCAGCGCAATCCAGTGCATGCGTAATCCAGCCCAGCGTAATCTATCTCAGCGCAATCCGAAGTCAGCACAATTCATGTGGCGCACTTCATCATGACAACTGACAAAAGTACACGTGGCATTCATGCCATCAATTGCTCGTTACGTGGCAACCGTCTTCACACGATCATGCGTATTTCAATCAAATGATACCATATGTCCAAGACAGATAGCCCACGACCAGACAACTGTCTGCGCAGTCTGATGCTGCGCAATCCAGTTCCTGCGCAATCCAACTTGCGCCATTCAGAATAACTAAAAATTAGTTATTTCTAGAACTCTATAAATAGAGTTTCAAGTCTTCATTCAAGGGGATCAGACATAAAAAGTTCAGAAATATCAGAGAGTTCAGGAGTTCTTGTCCAAGTGCTGCTGCATTCTTCCGAGACTTTTGCCTTCAACTTCAGAGGCTACCGTCTTCAAAGTTCACATCGTCCAAGGGATAAAGCAATCGTCTTCTAGATTGGATTCCTACAGTTGTACTTTTCCAGAATTCTTGTAATCTTTACAAAGTTTGTATCAATAAAGTTCAATACTTTTGTTTTTGCAAACAAAATGGCAACTCTGCTGGGAACGACTTTCTCCTCCGACGAGGAAGTGACAACTCAATGTGACGTTGCGTCTATCGGGAAGACGCAGAAGACGCTGGTTGTGAAGGTCAACCAGACGGCCTACGAAGCCGTGATCAACTCCAAGACCACCCCCCACACTGCAACAACTTCTGCTCTGAGCAAAGTGCGCCCTGTGTGGGTCCCCAAGACTGCTGCACAGTCTGGCAGTTCTGTCACCAAGGCTGCTGCACAATCTGTGGCGCAGTCTGCTTCAAAGACTGTTGTACAGTCTACCAGCAAGACTGCTGTACAGTCTATCCATTCTGCCACCAAGCTTGGTGCGCAATCTGCTATTTCAACTGCTGCACAATCTGTCTCAACTACTCATACGCAATCTGCTGTTGCCAGTGCACAAGAGACTTCATATGCTGCCCTATCAAGGTACAAGACTCCTCTGCCTCTGGCGCAGTTGGCTGCCAATTTTTCTGCACAAACCAACACTCCAGCAACTAGAGTGCACCCCAAACACTCAGTGGCCAGAACTCCTGATGCGCAAACCACAATGTCTGTGGCCAGAACCAGAAAGTCCTCTGTCAAGGACTCTCCTGCGCAATCTGCCAGTGCGCCATCGATTCATACGCAAACTGTGCCTGCGCAATCTAAGAAAGACAGCCCTTTGGCTAATCTTTCTTCTTCTCACAACAAGGGGAAGAGTGCTGCTCATCTCCAACACCCTGCTGCTCCTGCGTAATCTACTGGAGGTAGTCATTTGGCTATTCCTCTTCCTCTCCAGAACAAAGGAAAAGACCCTTTGGTCTTTTCT
The DNA here is from genome assembly GCA_029216955.1 of Iris pallida. Taxonomy (NCBI): domain Eukaryota; kingdom Viridiplantae; phylum Streptophyta; class Magnoliopsida; order Asparagales; family Iridaceae; genus Iris; species Iris pallida. Next base: position 7,304,036 of record JANAVB010000999.1, on the reverse strand, counting down.
TAAACTTTCTCGTCTCTTGACTTGGAAGACAACAGAGGGAAACGCTCTTTAGCTAACCCTTCTTTACAAAACAAAGGAAAAGGCCCTTTGGTCTTTTCTCAGTCTTCTTCGGTCTTTACTGTAGAAGATCACACTGAACGTGCTTCGGCATCAGTCAGTACAAAAACTCTTGCAAACAAGGATTCTTCTCTCCATGTTAAAAGAACTTGTACTGATCAAAGAGGTATTCTGCCTACTCCGGTAGCAGAGTTCCAAGATCTCCCAACCCTCAAGATCTTCCGGTCAAGAAAGGGAAAATTGCTGGTGTCTCAAACAGAAACCCCTGGGGGTGAGTTTGCAGATCTAAGAACTTATCTCAACAGGCCAACTTCGGTAAAACGCAAACAGCCAATGCCGAAGACTAAACATCATCAGAAGCAAACTTCCAGGATCAAGAATCCGGACACCTATGCCAATGAAATGAGCACTTCCCTGTACACTCAAGGGACAAAACATTTGAAGAACCGGAACCATGTTCCGACTGTTATCAAAGAACACATCCCTCGCACTTTTGCTCGTCCCGTTGTTGTTCCCGATCTCCGAGAACACCTCAAGCAAAGACGGGACAACACTTCAACACTTCCAATTCAACCAAGTGATCATCATCATTGTAATCACAAGGTTGTCATCAAGTGTTGTTATCAAACAACTAGACGATCTGTCTTCGATCGTCTGAACTTTTTTAACTCTGAACCTATGTCGGAAGATGAAGATGAGGTTCTGTACGCTTCCGTCAACATGACTTCCAGAGACACTGGAGGTAGGAAGTGCTCTAAGCATGGGAAGCTTCGCAAGCCAAGCCAACGGTATTTGGATTTACTCCAGGAATCTTCTGAAGGAGTATTCCAACATACCAGATCCCGAAGCCGAGGCACAATCGGTCAAAAGAATCTTCAAGATCCTTCTGAACGTCTTCTTCCTTCTCACTTAGGAGATGATTCTTTCTCCGATTATGATGCATACAGTGAAAGCTCAGAACAGACAGTGTCTTCCACTGTACCCAGAGAAGTGACAGCTTATGTTGTCAATGAAGATCCTGATGCTTCCAGTTCAGCTAGTCAAGAACAAAGAATAGATGCACTAGAAGATAAGTTGAAAACCATGGCTGAGATGGTCGCAAGTATGCATTCCATTATTGTGGCTCAGCACACAGTGCCATCGATCGTACCACCAGCAATTCCTGAAATCATAGCATCGTCGGTGCCTGTTAATGCAGGGATGGGGGTAGCATCTCTTCCAGTACCTCCTGTACAAGTCCAACCTACACCCAGTCAGTCAAGTGCTGGGGGTAGTGCTTATCATGCTGTTCCTCCTCCTAACACTGTGGTTCAGCCTGCTCCTTCTACATCAGTGGAAGATGCCAATGAAGCTGTGAAGCTCCTGCGAAGTCAGTTCGAAGCTTTCAAGGAGAAAGACAACTTGTAAAGATTGGGGATCAAGCAACCTTACCCAGTTGAATGGAAGGAAGTCCTGTTTCCTCCGAAGTACAAAATCCCAACTATCTTACTGTTTGATGGCAGAACATCTCCCAGTCAGTTCATCAACCACTTTGAGGTTATGACTGTTCAACTTCAACCAAATGACGCTCTTCTTACCAGAGTATTCGTCGGCTGTTTAGCTGGCGTAGCATACGATTGGTATAGAAGCTTGCCCGATGGTTGTATCACCTCCTTCTCTGGCTTAAAGCAAATCTTCTTGGAACGATTTTACGAGGGGATCAATGACATGACTATGTCAGCCCTCAATAAAATTAAACAAAGGCACAATGAAACTGCTGAAAGTTTTATTGAAAGATTCCGCCGGGAAGCTTTGAAAATGCCACCAGGAACTCCGGCTGCTGTCACCATAGACACCTGCAAGGCAAATCTATTGCCCATCATCAGCATGTGGACGGGGTCTACTCAATTCCAAGATCGGCCATCCTTCATTGTCAACGCTAAAGCAGCTGAAGTTAGTGCCGACAAATTCAAGCAGCTAGGGATACAAATGTCTAACCCCGACCGGGATGAACATCAAACATCAGGTGGTGGCAATCGCCAGAACAACCGCAAACCAAAAGAAACTTTGAACATCAATTTGAACAAGAACAAAGAATCTCTGGCGGTTAATGTAGCTCCTCCTACGTCCACTTCTACTCCTTCAGCACCTCCACCGAGAGAACCTCGTCCTAAAGTAGAGTATTCCTTTGACGAGAATGACACAGCGAGCATCTTTGATTGCTTAATCAAAAGCAATAAAATCCAACTTCCAGATCCAAAGAAGCCCGATGAAGTCGGTAAGACTGGTCATCCCAAGTACTGTGTCTATCACAGGTTCATCGGACATCCCACTCGAGCATGTTATGTGCTCAAAGGCAAAATTCAAGAGTTGGTTAACGCTGGCGTCGTCACTTTGCAACAAGACGAGAAGACTGTTACTGCAAATATGATATCAGTTCAATTCGGTGACTTCCCGCCTCAGATGGTGCAGCATGGCGTCATTCCTATTCCCAAAGCTACTCTTGAGATTGAGAATCTCCCCCTTCCACGAAGTGAAGGTCTCGTCCCTTTGTCTCTTGACAATGGCGAGATTATGTGGATTCATCCGGATCTTGCCTCAGAGTTCGAACTTCCCTCTTCCTCCAAGAAGAAAGATTGCTCCAAAGACAAGACAAAGACTTGCAATATGGTATCTTTTAACCCCATAGTTGATAAAAAAATCCTGCTGGGCACCAGATCAGGGAAAGCTTATCTAAAGGATTACCCCGAAGCCCAAGAGAATCCTGCTTCTTCCTCTGAGCCTGCTCCAGTGCAGCCTGCTTCTACTGAGGATATTCCTACTGCATCCTCACCGGTTGTAATGTCCATTCCTCCCAAGCCAACGGTCGCTGACAAAGGCAAACAGCAAGTCCGCTTCGACAAACCTTTGAAGAAGTCATCTCCTTCCGGACTTGAAAAGCCTTACAACTTCGATATTTTGGCTCAATTGGCCAATACACCGGCCAGGCTATCCATCTTTGAGTTCTTGCGCCTCTCTAAAGAGACTCGGGAAACTCTGAGCGAAGCTCTCATGCAAGCTGAAACCTGCTTAGCTCTTCTGAAGAAGCCGAAAGCAGAACCAGTCTCTTGCCTCCATTGTCATAGTGTGTTGGAGTTAATTCCAAACATAACTTTCACACAAGATGACATGTTGATGGAAGATAACAGGCACGACCGTCCTCTCTACTATACAGGATACGTCGATTCAATGAAAGTCGATCGTATTTTGATAGATCCAGGGTCTGCTCTCAGCATTATGCCGAAGACAATGTTGGATGCGCTGAAAATCCCAGTGCATAGTCTCTCCAGTACAATCACCACCATCCTTGGGTTCAATCAGGGAAGGAGTGAACCTCTAGGCAAGATTCGTCTAAAACTCCAAATAGGCAATCTTCGCACAAAGGTTACCTTTTACATCATTGACAATCATGGTTGTTCCTACAATGCTTTGCTGGGAAGACCATTTCTGCATGAGCATAACATTGTCCCTTCGACTCTCCATCAATGTTTTAAATATGTGGATGACAATGGAGAAGTACAGAAGGAGGTTGCTGATCTCTATCCTTTCAAAGGCGTCGAAGCATACTGCAACGATGCTCGTATGTACAAGGATGAGTTCATGAAGGTTGTCCTGTCTTTTGGATACTGAAGAAGAGCAAGAAACAATACCCAAAGACACCCTTATCATTCCTGTCAAAGGGCGTGTTTCTCGTCCTCAATCCTCCAAGCCACTGGCTATTCACTTGTCAGTTAAGAGGCAATCAATTGATGATCAAAATCAAAGGGAGCTCACCTCTTCTGAGCCGCTTGTTATTGACTTACGTCGTAATAAGGATAAAAAACAGCTCACTTCTTCTGAGCCACTTGTTATAAATCTATCTCATAACAAGGAGAAAAGGGAGCTCACCTCTTCTGAGCCGTTTGTTATCGACCTCCGTCGTAACAAAGCCAATCCTCCTCCACGTTCTTCTTCTCTCCCTCTTGTAATCAATCTGACCAAGCTTGCTAAGGCTGGAGGTCCTGCTGTAAATACAAATGTACAAATCAATGAAAAAGTATCTACTTTCCAGTATACTGATGGCATTTATCATGTTAAATGCTACTTGGATATGTTAGGTAGCTTTCAGTCATTTACAATGGGAGTTGTGCAATCTCTTCAAACTGAAGTTTCATTTGAACACCCAAAGGATTCATATCGTATTGTTCCCGCTCGTAAGAAAGGCGAGAGTCCAATACTTTTTAGTAAATGACCGGAACAACAATTCAGCTATACGGATGACAGCAAAGTTAACGACACGGGACATCTTTAACTCCGTCGTTACAGTCAACAATCAAAAGACATCATCCGAAAGATGGGTTATGACTTCAAGAGCGGCCTCAACTATGGTAAAGGACGGAGAACTCCTCTCCGTACAACTGTTCCGAAAGGAAAGTCAGAGATGTACTACAGCAGGACCAAAAGAGGTCTCGGATATGCTTCACCTCCATTATTATCCCCAGCAGGCTCTGAATCCGATAGTGAAGAACGCTCTAATTCTTCTGATTCCAGATCGTGGGATTCTGACACCAGCATTGGTCAAGTTCATCGATTGCCTGTATCTTCTAACATGGTCTCCGTCGAACTTCCAGAAGGCTATGACGAGGATATTGAAGAAAGTCCTGAAACAGATACTTGGGCTCAACGAATGGATACCCAATGGAAACTCCGATTCGAACAAAGGGAACCTCCTACCGAAGATCAATTGGTTCAAATTGATGTAGGAGAGAACGGATCACCTCGTCCAATATTCATCAGCAAGAACCTTCCAGAAGCAGATAAACAAGAACTAATTATTCTGATTAAAGAATACATTGATGTCTTTGCCTGGAGCTATGAAGACATGCCAGGACTGGATCCTAAAGTTGCTACTCACAAATTGAACATTCTGCCGAATGCAAAACCGGTCAAACAACAACAACGGCGTTTCAAGCCAGAAATGATGGACGCAATCGACGATGAAGTCAAGAAGCTCATAGCTTGCGGCTTTATCAGAGAAGAGCAGCATCCTGATTGGGTAGCTAATGTTGTCCCAGTTCTAAAGAAAACCGGCAAAGTTCGAGTTTGCATCGACTTCCGGGATCTTAATGAAGTATGTTCAAAAGATGAATTTCCTCTCCCTATCATGGATGTCATGATTGACAACACCTGTGGGTTCGAAATAATATCTTTCATGGACGACTTCTCCGGATACGATCAGATTCGGAGGAATCCTGAAGATGAAAAGCATACTTCTTTCCGCACTCCTCGTGGAGTCTACTGCTATACTGTGATGCCGTTTGGTCTCAAGAACGCTGGTGCGACATACCAATGAGCCATGAGTACCATCTTTCAAGATCATTTGCGCAAAACTGTCGAATGCTATGTCGACGATATTGCTGTCAAAAGTCGTCTAAAGGAAGATCACATCCAAGACTTGAGAACTATCTTCAATCTCATGCGCCAACACCAACTCAAAATGAATCCCACCAAGTCATTCTTGGGTGTCTCTAGTGGCAAATTTCTCAGCTTCGTCATTACCTCTAAGGGTATACACATGGATCCCGAGAAGATCAAAGCCATTCAAGAGATGCATCCTCCACGCAACCTAAAAGAGCTACGAGGATTCCAAGGTCGACTTGCGTACATCAGAAGATTCATTTCGAATCTGTCTGGACGCTGCAGACCATTCACTCAACTCATGAAGAAGGGTGTATCTTTCGTTTGGACCAAAGAATGTCAATGAGCATTTGACGACATCAAACGGTATCTCATGAATCCACCAGTCTTAGTGCCACCGATTTCTGGCATACCATTCTTAATGTATGTCCGTGCTATGGACCATTCATTGGGTGCTTTACTTGCCCAAAAGAACAAAGAAGGCCACGAACAAGCTATCTACTATCTCAGTCGTACTATGATTGGTGCTGAACACCGTTATAGTCCGGTCGAAAAAGAATGCCTAGCTCTTATGTTTGCTGTTCAAAAGACTCTGCATTACATCATTGGCCAAACTATTCATGTCATATCTCGAGTTAATCCTCTTCGGGTACTCATGAAGAAGTCCAGCACACTCAACTCTCGGCTGGCTACATGGGCCATTCTGCTAGCCCAATATGATATGGTATATGTTCCTCAAAAGTCTGTCAAAGGTCAGGCCCTGGCGGATTTCTTAGCGGCTCATCCTGTGCCAGAAACATCTAAACTCTATGATGAAATTCCGGACGAGACATTGGAGTCAAATATGGTCTCCGAAGAATTTTCTACTTGGCGTCTATTCTTTGACGGAGCCTCCAGAATCGGACCCAATGGTGCTATCATCGCAGGAGTCGGAGTTGTTCTTGTCTCTCCAGACGGGTCAACTATCCAAAGAGCATACTCTCTAGATGAACCATGCTCCAACAACGTAGCAGAATACAATGCTCTACTCATTTGCCTTCAGCTAGCCAAACAACTTGACGTCGAGTATCTTGAAGTTTATGGCGATTCCAAGTTGGTTGTTAATCAAGTTAGAGGATCCTATGAAGTTCGCCATCAAGATCTAGTGCCTTACTTTGAAGCGACAATCAACATGGCTACATCATTCAAAGCCTTCTTTATCGAATATGTATGCCGAGCTTGCAATACTGAGGCAGATGCTTTGGCTAATCTTGCAGCAGTCTTAGCCATTCCTATCAAAAGACAACAGGTGGTGGTCATCTCTAATCGAAAATTGTTCTGCGTCGAAAATAATCGTAATATTGAGTTCAGTAATCTTACTGAAGCCAATGTTATCAGTGAAGATTGGAGAGCTCCCTTCATCGACTTCGTAGTTCATGACATACTCCCTGAAGATCCCAAAGAAGCTACGAGTATTCGTCGAAGGTCTCTACGATTTTTTTACAATCAGACCACTAAGACTCTTTATCGACGAACTTATGATGGCCTACTCTTGCGCTGCCTAGCTGGTGATGAAGCAAAACAAGTACTGCGTGAAGCTCACGACGGTGTTTGCGAAGCACATCAACCCGGTCCTAAGCTACAGGATCGCATCCGACGAATGGGTTATTATTGGCCCTCTATGGTATTTGATGCCATCGATTATGCAAGAAAATGTCGAGCTTGTCAAATCCATGCAGATTTTATCCATCAACCTTCAGAATTTTTACATCCGACAGCTGCTTCATGGCCTTTTGAAGCTTGGGGTATGGACATCATCGGTCCCATCAATCCTCCTTCTTCTAGAGGACATCGGTTCATATTGGTAATAACCGACTACTTCTCCAAATGGGCTGAAGCTATACCTCTGGCTGAAGTCAAGACCAGCAGTGTCATCAACTTTGTCAAACACCATGTCATCTATCGATTCGGTGTACCTCGACGAATCATCCATGACAATGGACCACAATTCATCAGCCAGAAGTTTACAAGATTCTGCGATGATCACAGGATTGACAATGTTGCTTCTACAGCCTACAATCCTGCTGCTAATGGATTAGATGGAGCTTTCAACAAAACTATCATCAAGCTCCTCAAAAAGTTTGTATCTACTAACAAACGAAATTGGAGTGAAAAGCTTGGTGAATGTCTTTGGGCCTATCGAACTACGGTCCGCAATCCCACAGGCTTTACACCTTTCTCTTTGGTGTATGGTTGTGAAGCAGTTCTTCCTCTGGAACTTCAAATTCCTTCTTTAAGGATTGCCATTGCTAATGAACTTACTACAGAGAATAACGATCTTCTTCGACATCAAGAGTTAGAAGCACTCGATGAAAAGTGGTTATTGGCTCAACAACATATTGAGTTGTATCAAGCCCGTATTTCAAAGACTTTCAACCGCAAAGTTAAAGTCAGAGTCTTTCAGCAAGGAGAACTTATTCTAACAGTAAGACGTCCCATGACTATGACTCACTCGAGCAAAGGCAAGTTCGATGCGAAGTGGGAAGGACCTTACGTTGTCAGCAAAGTCTTTTCGAATTGAGCTTATCAACTTTCAGAGTTGGATGGTCGAGTTGCAATTGTAAGCCCACTTCCCAATTTTTTTAATTTATTTAATTTTATTTGTTTATGATTAATTTTATGGACATTGTGAGTCATGTCAAAGCTTGTCGGTGGGCTATGACCATCTTAAGGTCATATGACCTCTAGATAGCTTATATATGTATTATTTAGCTATTTTATATTTTTCTACAATTTTTGGATATTTGTAGGTATTTAATATTTAAGGTTTTATTGTTTTTAAGGACTTTCAAGATTTACCGTAAGGTCATACGGGAGTATTTCTGGACCAAATATTTTTATTTGGGCTTTAAATGGCTAAAAATATTTTCTATAATATTTTAGAATTTTTCTGGATTTTTTAGAATTTTTGGAAATTTTTATATAATTAAAACCTATAGAATTTGTATTTTATAGGCTTTGGGAATTTACTGTGAGGTCAAATGATGATATTTTATATTAAAATATTTTATTTAGATTCTAGACACTTAGAAATATTTTCTAGAATTTTCTAGAATTTTTCTGGATTTTTCTACAATTTATTTTGATTTATTCGGACTTAAAATGATTTTTAAATGATTTTCTGAATTAAATAATTAATAATCCAGAAATTTACCCATGGGGGGGCCCACCTGTCGGCGCTCAAACAGCAGCGACCGCCTCTCTCTCTCCTATATATATTATTATATTCGTCACCCTAATTTAATTTCAGCCGCCTTTTGTGGGAGAACTCATCTAGGGTTTCCGACTTCCCGAAGCGATTTCCGCCAACTCCGACGTGCTTTTCGCGCGCCGTTTTTTTTGTTGGAAGCGTATTGAGGTAAAGTTTCTGAATATCAAATTTATTTTCATAATTTCTGAACCTAAATTTCTGGAAAATTCGTAGAGTGTCGGTTGTCCGAAACTTGACACGTTTCGGTGTTTTCGAGATTCCGGGAGAACCAGAAATCGAAATCACGATCCGTTTGAAGTTTCGGAAAGCTAACTCAGAGATCTACGACATATATTTTTTCCAGAAATTATTTCGTTCATTTAATATTTTATTTATTCGGTTGAACTCAGAACTGATCGTTTGATCTCCGTTTTGGTCACGATTAGCCATAATGGCGATATCTTTTGACCAAAGCGTGATTTTGCGGCACGGTCGATTCCAGCGCACTCGTGGCACTGAAATATACCAAGGTGCACTTTCAAAATCTAGAGTTCATAGTATTTGACCAAAAAGTCAACGATACGTCTCGATTTGCGTGCCATGGTTTCCGAAATTGAGAAACACGACTTTTGATGGCCAAACTTGCATATTTAGATTATATTCGGATTATTATTAGGTTAAATTAGATTTTTAAGTGAATTATTATAGAATTAAATATTATTAACTTAGTAACCCAACTAGCCACTATTTAGAACTAGAACATTAGAATTAATTTGTGATTTTCGTGCACTGTTCGTGGTGCGTTGTATGTTATAGGTTGACAACTTCTAGATCGGCTTTTCATTCACCCTCGGCTTGTGACTACGGTTTGTACAAGGACCTCAGGCAAGTGCACTTTCTGATTGCTTTTCGATTCATAGTAGTCTTTTCATTTCATGCTTATACATATGTCTTGCTGCTTATTGACACGCTCGTCACACGGAGTAGTCGGGAGGGGAAATACTAAGTAAATACGTGAACAAATCCAATTTCATTACTGAACGATAGCTAAGTCATACACACTCACGTATGAGTTAGCCGTACCATTACTGAACGATAGCCATCGTATGATGTGCCGTATTAGCCCAGCCGTTCACGTATTAAAAGGTATTTCACACCACATAGGTAGATGTCTTTTATTTTTTCCTTTTACTTTTCCACCGTGCCATGTCATCAGTTTTCTTACTAGCTTTCATATTCCATATGCTATTTTCATGTCTTGTTAATTCTATTGTGTTTTTGCATTATCGTCGGTTTGTGTACTTGTTCCACTCCTGACTGGAAACCAACATTTTTCAGGTTTAGCCGCGATCACTGTTAGCATTGGGAAGACTTGGGTATGCTGAGGACAACCTAGAATAGAAAGCATTTGTATCAATTTCTTTAATTGTAAAACTTTATTTTTCTTTTAAATATAAATGTTGTAAATGTTGTAATAAATTAGAAATGTGAATGAGCAGCAAATGTGTATTTTGAGCATTTCTTTCTTGCGGGCTTGACAGCGTTCTACCGCCGATTCTGCGGCGTAGGCTGGCTTGGACACGTCTCGTATCCGAAAAGCGGGTGCGGGTCGTGACAAGTTTTTGTGGTGGCCCACGCAGGTCAGTCTTCGTAAATTGTGCGAACTTGTGGTAGTACCAATATTAGTCGTACTACTGCAAGCCTGCGACTAGAAAAATGCTCATTTACAACTAGGACTAATTTAATTTTAGAGAATGACTAGGACTAGGAGTCCCTTATTCAATTTGACCCTTGGGTAGTTAAGGTTGCTAATTAGGCCATGTGATTTAGCCAATGATTTATTGAATTTTAAACCCTATTAGATATTTGATACGTTGTTAGGATCAAAGGTGAGTAGACTATTCGTTTGGTAAGTTAGGCCTTCACAGAATTCAATTCCTAATTTTGATCATTTTTGTGCCATTTTATCTTCTGCCTTCTCTAAACCTCGTTTTATTTTCAAAACTATTTTGCGATCGTTTTATTTTTAATTCCTAATCTTGGTTTAATTATCTATATATTAATTCAAGTCGTCCTTGTTTATTTTGTGATCATTTTGTTTTTAAAACTGATACTTTTACTCAAGAACAGATACTTATATTTTCTTATCATGATCGACTTAATTGAATTTATCGAAGTTTCTTTGAAATTCTTATGGTTATAATTAAAATAATTTTTGGTGACATACAATGTAAGGCAGATGTGCACTGTCCCCATTTATTTGAATTATGGAGACTGCGGGTTCACTGCAGTCAGCAGCGCACTGGCGTGGCATGACCCCTAAGTTGAAATAATTTTAAGTTTGCGTAGGTTGTTGAATATTACTAAAACTATATCATAGTTATATTATTGATCTTTTGATTTATTATGTCAATATTGGGTAGAGTTGATAAAGTGTTCGATAACATATCATACTTGAGTCATGAAACCAAGGGTTCACGGCAGCCAGATGTACACTGGCGAGGCATGGATTCTCGGTTAAATGACTTCGGATATACTTATGATTTTCGAATATCACATCGACTATATTTTTATTGGCATACGACTATTGAAATTTTTTTTCTTTCAAATTTATTTGATATCTTATTTCTTGTTACCACCTTCTCTACAACTACTAGTTCTTTATTTCTTTCATATTTTTCTATTTTTAAATTGTCATCTTTAAAACCTATTTTGATTTCCTTCCACAATATTTCTAAAACGTATTTAGATTTTGATTCTATATGCCTGATCAATTTTGATCATTCATCACATATTTTTTTGATTATATTCTTTGTCGTGCTTATTCGTATTGATTGGTCATGTCATATTTTGATGATATTCTTAGTTGTGCCTATTTGTGTCTTTTAAAATTTCGAGGACGAAATTTTTCTAAGGTGGGTAGATTTGTAAGCCCACTTCCCAATTTTTTTAATTTATTTAATTTTATTTGTTTACGATTAATTTTATAGACATTGTGAGTCATGTCAAAGCTTGTCGGTGGGCTATGACCATCTTAAGGTCATATGACCTCTAGATAGCTTATATATGTATTATTTAGCTATTTTATATTTTTCTACAATTTTTGGATATTTGTAGGTATTTAATATTTAAGGTTTTATTGTTTTTAAGGACTTTCAAGATTTACCGTAAGGTCATACGGGAGTATTTCTGGACCAAATATTTTTATTTGGGCTTTAAATGGCTAAAAATATTTTCTATAATATTTTAGAATTTTTTTGGATTTTTTAGAATTTTTGGGAATTTTTATATAATTAAAACCTATAGAATTTGTATTTTATAGGCTTTGGGAATTTACTGTGAGGTCAAATGATGATATTTTATATTAAAATATTTTATTTAGATTCTAGACACTTAGAAATATTTTTTAGAATTTTCTAGAATTTTTCTGAATTTTTCTACAATTTATTTTGATTTATTCGGACTTAAAATAATTTTTAAATGATTTTCTGAATTAAATAATTAATAATCCAGAAATTTACCCATGGGGGGCCCACCTGTCGGCGCTCAAACAGTAGCCACCGCCTCTCTCTCTCCTATATATATATTATTATATTCGTCACCCTAATTTAATTTCAGCTGCCTTTTGTGGGAGAACTCATCTAGGGTTTCCGACTTCCCGAAGCGATTCCCGCCAACTCCGACGTGCTTTTCGCGCGCCGTTTTTTTTGTTGGAAGCGTATTGAGGTAAAGTTTCTGAATATCAAATTTATTTTCATAATTTTTGAATCTAAATTTCTGGAAAATTCGTAGAGTGTCGGTTGTCCGAAACTTGACACGTTTCGGTGTTTTCGAGATTCCGGGAGAACCAGAAATCGAAATCACGATCCGTTTGAAGTTTCGGAAAGCTAACTCAGAGATCTACGACATATATTTTTCCCAGAAATTATTTCGTTCATTTAATATTTTATTTATTCGGTTGAACTCAGAACTGATCGTTTGATCTCCGTTTTGGTCACGATTAGCCATAATGGCGATATCTTTTGACCAAAGCGTGATTTTGCGGCACGGTCGATTCCAGCGCACTCGTGGCACTGAAATCTACCAAGATGCACTTTCAAAATCTAGAGTTCATAGTATTTGACCAAAAAGTCAACGGCACGTCTCGATTTGCGTGCCATGGTTTCCGAAATTGAGAAACACGACTTTTGATGGCCAAACTTGCATATTTAGATTATATTCGGATTATTATTAGGTTAAATTAGGTTTTTAAGTGAATTATTATAGAATTAAATATTATTAACTTAGTAACCCAACTAGCCACTATTTAGAACTAGAACATTAGAATTAATTTGTGATTTTCGTGCACTGTTCGTGGTGCGTTGTATGTTATAGGTTGACAACTTCTAGATCGGCTTTTCATTCACCCTCGGCTTGTGACTACGGTTTGTACAAGGACCTCAGGCAAGTGCACTTTCTGATTGCTTTTCGATTCATAGTGGTCTTTTCATTTCATGCTTATACATATGTCTTGCTGCTTGTTGACACGCTCGTCACACGGAGTAGTCGGGAGGGGAAATACTAAGTAAATACGTGAACAAACCCAATTTCATTACTGAACGATAGCTAAGTCATACACACTCACGTATGAGTTAGCCGTACCATTACTGAACGATAGCCATCGTATGATGTGCCGTATTAGCCCAGCCGTTCACGTATTAAAAGGTATTTCACACCACATAGGTAGATGTCTTTTATTTTTTCCTTTTACTTTTCCACCGTGCCATGTCATCAGTTTTCTTACTAGCTTTCATATTCCATATGCTATTTTCATGTCTTGTTAATTCTATTGTGTTTTTGCATTTCGTCGGTTTGTGTACTTGTTCCATTCCTGACTGGAAACCAACATTTTTCAGGTTTAGCCGCGATCACTGTTAGCATTGGGAAGACTTGGGTATGCTGAGGACAACCTAGAATAGAAAGCATTTGTATCAATTTCTTTAATTGTAAAACTTTATTTTTTTTTTAAATATAAATGTTGTAAATGTTGTAATAAATTAGAAATGTGAATGAGCAGCAAATGTGTATTTTGAGCATTTCTTTCTTGCGGGCTTGACAGCGTTCTACCGCCGATTCTGCGGCGTAGGCTGGCTTGGACACGTCTCGTATCCGAAAAGCGGGTGCGGGTCGTGACAGCAATGATGCCTATCAATGGCAAATTCCTCAAGAAATATTATGTATAAATGTAACAGAGATTTTATGTAAATAAAATCAGACAGTTCATAAATAAAGTTTGATTTTTATTTCATCATAAATGATGTTACATGATATCAAGGAAGGTCGCTATCGTCCTTCTCAACATTGGGACGCGGACCACTGTCATCCTTATCAAAGACATAATCAGCAAAAGAGTCGAGGACATCCTTGCTCGAGCCTACCAGGAACTTACAAGCAGCCATCCTCATGGTTTCCTCCTCTTCAGTCTTTCCTGGTTCAAGTAGAAAGTCCAGGATATCCCGCGGTGGTTTGGGTGTAGACGAACCTTTGCCTACTTCTGCCTGCTTTGGCTGGACTGGTTCGGCAAGACGTTCTTCAATGTCCACTCCAGCCTTTGGGGTGACTTCAGCCTTCTTGGATGCATCTCCGGACGACATCTTTATGTTGAAAAGTGGAAATGATTATTCCTTCCAGATTTCTGTTCTATTTATAGGCGGAGATTCTCAAAATAACGAAACGACACATTCATCTGACGGTTCATCCGTTCATTATCATCATCTGACGGTTCACCCGTTCACATTTATCTGACGGTTCATCCGTTCATTACATTCATCTGACGGTTCATCCGTTCATTATCACATTCATCTGACGGTTCATCCATTCATTATCATCATCTGACGGTTCACCCGTTCACATTTATCTGACGATTTATCCGTTCATTACATTCATCTGACGGTTTAGCCGTTCATTCAATTCATTTGACGGTCCATCCGTTCATCCTGACGATTCATTTCGTTTATTTATTTCATTCACACCTTTTTCGTTCATTATCCATATCAGCAACTTGTCGTCTTCGATTAAGTTGTCTAATAATAATATTCGACAAATTATATTCTGCCACGTCCACATTACCTCTGAGCAGATATAATGAATATAATTATTTTCTACAAAATCATCAAGAAATATATCATGTCCTGCACCTCTAAATATATTTTCTATCGCTATTATGGATATCTGAATAAGATATGCAAGAAATAATAGAGCCACAACAAAATGTCTTTTATTGATCAAAATTTAAGACATTACATGCATAAAGAAAGACAAGAAGATACAAGATGTTCTTTCTACTGAGACGGAGGCATCATCAGATTAGCAATCTGTCGTTTCAGAATCTGCAACCGTTCTTCGCGAGATGCCATCACTCTCCTCCTGGCCTCTTCCATCCCAGATTCTTCATTAAAAACGGGCATGGTTACCATTCGGCGAGTGATTTCAGCATCATGAGCTGCTACATGCTCGTCTCTTTCTTGAGTTAGAGCACCAATTTGTTGGATGCTCGGTAACTTCATTTTCCAATTCCTCTTGGAGATGAGCAATCTCCACTCTCAGCTCGGCAATCCTTCTCTCTTTTCTCTCAGCAGTTGAGATCACCGATTCCAACTTAAAATTATACTCAGCAGATTTAGTGGAATAGGCATCCAAGAGATTCTGGAAGTTCACTCTTTTCAACTGCAGCTGCCTGAGCCGTCTGTTCAAACTCTGCTTGTACTAAGGGTTCTACTTCCCCCTTATTGAGCTCTTTATAGTTCTTTATTGAAGCTTCCAGCTCATTTAATATGTGGTCAAGGAATGTGCAACCTATATATGTTTGTACAAACTCCATGTTTCATCACATGAAACATATCACTATCGACCTCATTTTGTCAGAAATCTCGTAACAAAAGGTCTACTTGGTGTTGCTCATGTTTCTTCACAAGAACAACTAGCGATACTATGACGAAACCACTGGCCAAACTTTAGTTCCATCGTTCAAGGTTGGAGAGACCAAAGTCGCCTCCGAATTATTTAATCAATCCCTCCCCCATACATATAGAGGGATCCGCATCCCCTCATTTTTTGCATCCCCAAGCATTTCCATGTTAACAACTGTTGGATGTTGTTTAAGTCATCTAATCTTAACCGTTGATTTGAACCATCCAAATCAATGGTTAAGATTATATGACTTAAACAACATTCAAAGGTTGTTAACATGAGGATGCTTGGGGATGCATAAAATCGAGGATGTGGATCCCTTTTATATATATATATATATATATATATATATATATATATATATATATATATATATATTTTATGAAGATCAATGCTAGGTACAGAAGATTGTAGAAAGACAAAAATTCTGAGCACTTGTCTCAACATAGTTTTCTTGGTGGTATTGAATTGAGTTGATACAAATTGAATCTAAATATCATAACCTATAAATGTTCAAACGATACAAATTGGAAAGAAAGGAGAGAAATGTACGAAACTAAGACCATCTCCAATGGTGATTTCTAAAATTGAGTTCTTATCCTACTTGGCATAGTACTTTAAGGAGATTTCTATCCTAGTTGGAAGAGTTTCTACATAGAAATTGTAGACATAAAAAAATATTCTCCAATAGTTCTCTATTTCTATCCTATATGTCACATAGTAAAAGAACTAATTTAATGGTATGGGGCCCAATAATAATTGTCATGAGAGATAGGAGAATTTCTATGAGAGTTTCTACATGTAGAAACCCTCCTAGAAAGTTTCTATCCTACATCATTGCCACCTAGGATAGAAATGGTGATAGAAATCGCCATTGGAGAAATTTTTTCTAAAATGGATTTCTTTCATAGAAATAGGGAAGATAGAAACCCCCATTGGAGATGGTCTAATAATTCTAATTAACATTACTCAAGAATTAGAACATTCCCAAATTCCAAATAATAATTCTAATTAACATTACTCAAGAATTAGAACATTCCCAAATTCCAAACCTAAATTAATTGTAATAAATGCATAAAGTAAGAGGGAACAGCTCGAATATTCTGTGTCAATATAAATGCAACGCATGTCCTCAGCTCCTAACATCCTTATCTATTTAAACTACTAAAGTTGTTACGTTAGAAGTTAGAAGGACATGTATCGTATTTATAAGAGAGTAACTGAATTCGCACAGATTATGAGGGATAGCAGATCCGCGACACATTTGCATTCTTGTGGTGAGGTAAGGCTAATGAACATCTTGATCCTCTCTGCTACCTTGGTCTTTGCATTAGCGGAAGCTTCTGCCAAAAAGGAAACTTGTAACAAAGATTGGCCACAATTTTTTGTTTAATCGAGTCACGAGTTCTTGGCCAAAATGAATCCAAGATGTATATACACCTCAAGAATCCAAGCAAAGCTGAAATGAAGATCTAAGTTGGAGGAGGTGGTGGTGGTGGAGGATGAATGACGTACCCCTGCCCGTCGAAGTCATAGCCCCGGCCAGCGCCACCGTGCTGCCACATCGGCTGCCACGGCGGTTGCTGCTGCTGCTGCATGTACACTCCTGGGTCCATCGCCGGCTGCCCCATCATCAACCCCTGCCCCGCAGGAGGGTAGTAGTACGGCACACCTGCAGCAGCAGCGGCTGCGCCCGGCATCAATCCGATTCCGCTCGCCTCCTCCTTTATCTCCTCCCTGGGAACAATGTCGACAAGGAAGTCGAATATGTCAGTGCGGGTGATGGCGGCGGCAATGTCGTTCCTCTGGAGGGTCCGCCGCTTGTTCTCCTCGGCGTGGAGCCAGGACCGGATTGTGAGCTCGAGGATGAAGAGCTCGCAGGCCTTGGCGAAGAGGATGGGGGCCTCCGCGGAGATCATGCGCACGTCCTCGTCCGCCTTCATGATCTTCTTGATGCGGGCGAGGGGGAGCTGGTGGTTCTTGAAGTCGTTGGCATGCTCAATCTCCTGGCGCTGGTAATTCCAGAACATCTGGAGCTGCTCGTGCTGCTGCTGGAGGAGGTGGTGGAAGGAAGCTGGAGAGTAGGAGGGAGGTTGCTGCTGCTGGTTATTGTTGTTCTCCATCCAAACTCTGCTGTATCTCTCTGAACACTAGTTGAGCTTCCAACTAGTTACTTACTATATTCACTAGTTTAGCTTCAGTGTCACCTGAAGACCAAAAAAAAGAAAGGGCTCCAACTTCAGTTTTTGAAGGAGTTATTCAACATAGGTTGAAGAAAATTGAGATAGTTCCACGAGGTTCCGCTGATGGAGAATGTCAAAGACGTTCGAACCCACTAGGATGCAATGGCTTGTTCTGAAGATGGTTGAGAGAGTTCAGAAGAGAAGTGGCAATGGAGCTACGGATCAGAACTGGATCAGTCTCAAAGCAGCGAAGAAAGTATCTGGTTCTCGGCAGTGGGAAGGAATTGTGGAGTCACTTTTGCGATTCTTGGATTGAAATTCATTCTTTTGGTAATAAAGACACGAAATGCATTACATTCATCTTTGTCATGAGAATGGTATCAGATTCTAGACTGAGGCTACAATAGGGGAAAAAAGAAAAAGGTTGCAATCTTTTGGTTGTATACTTGTGGCCAGGTTGGTGAGGTTGAAAACTTAAATGGGTCAGCTCAAAGGGCTTGCTCAAATTATACAGCATCTTATTACCACAAGGCTCCCGCTAATTCAAACCAAGGATCTGGAAACGATCACGACGCATGCAAACTTACCATTAACATATGGAGAGGCCGTTTCTTCAACGACTCAAGACCCACATCCTTCAAGATGCAGGCCCCGCCGTCCTGCCGAGAAAGGCCCTCTATTATGTGTAGCCCCAAGAAAGAAAAATCTCTGGTTAGTATAGAAAATGTAGAAGTTTGAAAAGAGAAGGTTATACCTCTGCCTCTTATCTATGATTGAATCAGAACTTTTCTTACAAAAGAGGACCCATTTTGCATCCAATCAGAAAAAGCGAGGAAAAAAAAAGTGTGAAAGAGGGCAAGGAAAGCTTTGATTGCAATGAAGATAGAGGCAACAATGGTCTTGAACTTGATATAAGTTGAGCTCTCAAGTCCACCGGTGAGTAAAGAGAGTGAGAGTTGAGAGTGAGGGCAGAGAGAGAGAGAGAGGATAAGAAAGGAAAAAAGAAAAAGGAGAACCTTATCCTGCAAAGCTTCTCTGGCTGGAGAATTTTAGTAGATATTTTCTGCTCTTTGGATTTGTACTGTCTACTTCTTGATGATAGGTAAGTGTTACACACACACACACACACACACACAGAGAGAGAGAGAGAGAGAGAGAGAGAGAGAGAGGAGCTGCAGACATTTACCTGAAACTGCATTATTTCTGGATAATGTTTTGAGTAAATAGTGGTCATCGAAGACACAGATTCTAGCCTTGTAAACCCTGACTGAAGCCTGCAAATGATAAGTGTCAGCACATTCCTCCAACTGCAGTCAGTCATGAATCTAGTCCCAGATAACGTACAATACATAGTATATGGTAGCAATTCTAATGCTTACAAGATCATAGATTGTTCGGAAGGCGAAAAAGGATGTCAGATTCCTAATTCATAACTGAATTTTATTACTCGACAATTCGGAACGGTCGGAGAAACTCAAGTTGTCAGCTGTTTCTTGCCATCGTCAGAAGACACCAAATTAAAATTAGTAAAAGGAGAAACAGCATGTTGAGAAGTCTCCGGCAAGGATTTGCTATAGCACCATCATACTCGATATCGCACCAAGTTGTTTCCTCTCACACTTGCAGAAACTATTACTGACAGAAACATGGAACGTATATATGGGCTAAGATGCCAAGATTCTCTTTTTTAATGCCTATCTGTTGAGAAAATTCAATCTTACATATAATGTTTGTTGCGACAAAATTTGCAAGGATTGGCCTAATTTTAAGTATTATGCTCCAATATTCCCTTCAGGGGATGGATCAGTTCTACCAAGACATTGACTTATTTGCAAGCAGATGTAAATCACAGTGAAGAATCCTACAATAGTGTATATAATATATTAAGTATTGAGCAATAGTGTATTTTCAGCACCCATTCTGTTACAGGAAGAGTATTTCCTAAACAAAATTGCAACAAGGCACAACCCTGGAAATTCTCACACAAACTTACCACATGAGAAGAAAATGGATAGAACTCCCATTGCGAGAACTTTCAACATATGATTGTTTCTATAGACACTAACCATGAGAAGTAGATAGTATAGAGGTAATACCACAAAATTTCATTACAATATTCATTAAAAGATCTAAACGCATCTTCTAGTACTACCTACAGTAGTAAATCAAATTTATGATTATCCCATATATTATGATCATAGAGAACATTTAAAATGGTACAGTAATAACATCCTTTAGTAGAGAAAGGGCAATGGTTGGGTGCAACATTATATAGTTTAGACCTAAATTAAAGTGTACCAATTGACTCATTCCACATATTTCAAAAATACCTGCTGCCAAAAGTAGAACTGTGAAAAGGGCTGAATCATGGGTCTGATTGCAACTGAATTAGGATGCCAATTTTGACAAATCTCAATTTTGGATCTTGAGGAATACGACTTTCTGTGCTGAATTTGACATAACAACCAATATGACATTCAAGCAGAAGCCTCCTATTTCTTATCGGGTTCCTGCTGAAATATGAATTTCAAATAATCACACAATCTGCGCCATAAGTTTGTGCAGACCATTTACCATAAAACTAACTAAATAGAGTAAAAGATTGAATCAATAACGTATCACACCAATGAATGACATGGAAACCATGGTTCAAAGTATTGGAGTCGGTATCGGACCCTTCTTAATTGGCAATTTCGGAGGGTTCCAGTCAGTGGTTTTGAATTGGTTGTCTTCGGTAGTTTCAGTAGTTTCGGCAGTTTTGATACCGGTTTCAATATCAATTGATACCGTGAACTATGATGGAAACCTAACATCATTTCCACGTGGACATGATCACTTGAAGATACTACAGAACTTCAACCACAATTATCTTTCCACTCTGTATGATCTAGACAAGGATTCTCTAACATATCAATCGATTCAATCTTATTGCCAGCTCCTTCGACAGTTTCTTGTGAATCAGACAATTCTAATAGTCTAAGGTCCACAAGCATATAGTTTATCTCATAAAACTGTTGGACTGTGTACTTATCTAGTATCTTTTTACTGAGATCATCTTATCTAGTATCTTACAATAGCATTAGCTACTACTTCTCTGCAAAAGCCTATTTACATTAAAATAGTGAATAAAGATATGGGCAAATATGAAGAAGTGATATAAACAAATTACATCTTGACCAAATCTAGTTAAAAAGGCAATAGTTGTGTAATATTACCAAGCATAACGAAAATGTTATCCTTACCCTTTCATACTCTTTCCTAATGGGTTCTAACTATTGTGATCTCAATGAGCAGCAGTTGCTTTCATGAGTAAATTCTCTACTACCTTGACCCAATCCTTCCCCAAATTGACCCAAACACCTCAATTGTAACCCAAAACTTTGGTTATCAGTAAGAACTGGAAAAAACAATGGGAAAGATGCACTGGCAACTTTCTCAAAGATTTGATCCATAGGTAGCCTCATTTCCTATCTTTTCAGTATCAGATAATGATACCTAACAGAACTCTAGGTAATTAAGTGTGTTATGTATAACTCTCTCTCTCTCTCTCTCTCTCTCTCTCTCTCTCTCTCTCTCTCTATATATATATATATATATATATATATATATATATATATATATATATTTATATAAATATATATATATATATATATATGTCAAGCTCCTCTAGCCCTAGTTAAGAATGTAGGCATCCCCCCATAGATCTTGGGATCAAGCTTTGGGGGAAGCACATTAATTCCCATATGGGATGTGTGTGTGTGTGTGTGTGTGTGTGTGTGTGTGTGTGTGTGGGTGGGTGGGTGGGTGGGGGTGGGGGGGGGGGGGGGGGGGGGGGGGAGATTATGTGAGGAGGGTGTGGTGCAGCCCAAAGCGGGTGCAGTGCGGCCTGGGTGCAGATGGGGTGCGGTGCAGTGGTGTAGGTGCAGCGCTGGTGTGGAGGCCTTCGGGCCGGGTTTGTAGGCCTTCGGGTCAGAATAAAACTTACCTTCTATATATTTTTTGCTTTAATAAAATTAATAATGAGAAGGTGACACACCTAGATGCATGAGATCAAACTGATTAATCAGTGAGAAAATATATACCTTACTCCCACTGAATTTTAGGTTTGCAATGGACTTCTCCCTGATGAAATTCATGTCTTGAATCCGTGTCTAGCACCACTGACAAAAGACTGAAATCAGGCAAGTTGATGTTCAGTGGAAGTTCTCCAACTCTAACAAAAACTACTACTAATAAAGACTACTAACATAAATGGCACAGTTCCTGGTGTCTAGCACCACTGACAAATGCATGGAGGCATCGTGCTAAAAAAATGCAACCTCAAAATATCTATAAACTTACAAAAACAAAGAAAAGAATAACATTAGGCAACTCTCAAGTGTTCTTTAGTACTACATAGCAGGGTAAAAACTTTGCCAAAGACTGCAAATGGCAGGGGGAAATATATTATTTGGAAGGATGATTGAACAAATGAAAGAATTGGAACTATGCACATATGAAGTATGATCATAAATATTATCAATAAATAAAAAGAGAAAAGATGGAAACGATAAAGATCCACTACATGTGAAGCAAGTAATAAAAAAATGTGCCAAATATATGTGACACTTAAATAGGAACAAAAGTAAATCAGAATTCAAATGGCAGGGGGAAATATATTATTTGGAAGGATGCTTGAACAAATGAAAGAATTGGAACTGTGCACATAGCGTGGTAAAAACTTGGCCACAGAACTGCAAATGGCGGGGGGGGGGGGGGGGGGGGGGGGGGGGGGGGGTGGTTGGGTGTGGGAGGAAATATATTATTTGGAAGGATGATAATCAGAATTCTTTTTTACAGACAGATGGCATTTAAATCGTGAACAAAAGCGGATTCAGAATCCAATATTTCAGTGAAAGTAAATGTCTTTTCATTTCTTGTGCTACCAATTAACTGCTTTATATGATGGAGAACCCTTATGCTGCTAAAAACCACCAGATAAAAGAGTTGCACTGTTAGTCAAGTTTTTAACAATAAGTGAGATGTACAGCAGCTCCAAAAGGTTGAACCCTAGACCTAGTTCCTGTAAGAAATTCTTCAAACAGTTTCTCTCAAATTCCTCTATTTTTGCACTCCAATCAAGTTTGGGGTGCACAAACTATTTAGTACTAGACAATCCAATAAAATTGGTTTTCGAGCGAATCAGCTTCAGCATTTGCTTAAACCTAAAGAAATTTAGGAGCATTGGAAAATAACTATAGGTTTATACCTATAATGAACTCTAGCTGCAGATTCTTGGTTAAGATACACTGAAAAAGGACATTCTTACGATAGTTAAACTTAGGGTTATTTACACTAACCACCCCTATGTTTTGGTTTATAACAAGGGGTACCCCTGCTTTTAAACAAATTACACTGACCACCTCTCCCTTTAGAAAAATAAAATAAAAATAGGGGTAGTTAGTGTTACATTTTTTTTTTTTTTATCTTAAAGTAGGGGTACCCCGTGTAATAAACCAAAAAAGTAGGGATGGTCAGTGTAAATAGTTTAAAAGTAGGGGTACCCCGTGTTATAAACCAAAAACATAGGGGTAGTAAGTGTAAATAACCCTTAAACTTATTGCAGATCTATAAAGGCAGGAACCAATGTTGAATATCTTGTTCTGGTAAGTGGTGATATGGAGATGAATCATAGTTCAGTTATAACCAATACAAATTAGCAAATTGCAATATGAACTGAACAACCAACCATTGCAGCATGTAAATTGAAATATACTAAAAACAAGATTCAACTTAAGATGCCTGCTGATGTTACCGCATTGTAAAAATTACTCTCGGGAATAACAAGGAGTATATAAATGCTAAAGGGCAGTATATTAACAAAGCAATAATGAAAAAATAATTGCAATGTGCTTTTCAATCTTTCTTATCATCAGATAAGCAGTTCAAAACATAGAGGTGACATACGCAACTACCTCAGGGAAGAATATAGGAACAATAAATGACATACATGATAAGGATACATGAGCTATATTAGAATCTTCTCTGTGGACAACTAACTTGTTGCAGCCACGAAATAACAATAATAACCTTGCAGATCACAGAATTTTAACATAGAAGATACAACAGTGGGCTTATGAAACGAAAGGACTTATCTCCAAAAACTGGCTTCTGGGGACAATGTAACTAAGCTATCTTCAGTTCAAGGCAATTATCAGCACTAGAGATGTCAAGACTACAATCCCCAGTCATCGCATAAAAGGTAAGGGTGATATGCAGCTTGAATGTTGAAACATGTCCGATGTGAATTGACAGTAAGAGGTTGACCATGTGAACCTAAATAATCCACTCAACCAGCTGGCTGTTGTTCTGCTGTTTCAATCACCTGATCTTCCTTAAATTCTGTAATCACCTGAAGAAATTCTGAAGGGACAGCTGCTGGGTCCAGCTCACGACATCCCTTAGGAGCAGTATGAGCCTCTTCACCTGTAAGCAAGTAGGAAGGGACCTGATGTGAGAACCGAAACATCTCTTCTCTTGGGATCCTCCTGATTTCCTTTGGGTCCAGATGCCTGTGGAACACTGCCCTGAAACCAGCGACTTTCACTAGAGGGGTAACAAGCACGCCTTGCTCCTCATTATAATCATCAATTACTTCAACAACGTCATATTTATATATTACATCATCAGGTGTAAACTCATTCCAATCTGGAGACCAATTTTTGTACAGGGCCCAAGTATCACCTTTCCTGGGGACAATTCTTATAACCCCGCGTGCACCTTTCTCCGATCTAACCTTGTGGGAAAAGATATTGACTGTATCGTTGACTTCATACCTGCCAACTCTAAAATCCCCGCATGTCTTGGCATAACCAGAAGCAACCCAATTCATCGGCCCCAATTCACTGTTGGACTTTGAATTAAGAAAAGTCATGCGAAGCCTAAAAGGTCTCAAAGAGAGAACCTTTTGCACCAGCACATAAAGTCGAGGCATTCCATCTTCACTGTCATATGTAGCCCATACCTGGTCTCCTTCAAAAGATCTTTCAAAGCGATCTTTGTCAAAATCATGGAATTCTGGATCAGGAACAACAATTGTTACAGATTTAACAACTGGCTTAGCTGAGTCAGTCTTACCATCGTCAAAGGGTTCGTTTATAACTGAACCTTGTTTATCTTTATTTCTTGGGTCCTCCAACTTCTTATAGAATCTAGTGCTCCCATCAACATCTGATACTAGCTTCTCTTTACTGCTATTCTTAGTTCTCTGTTTCGGTTTCCCCTTAGCTTCTGTCAATTTGGCTGTTGCAACTGCATTCCACTCTTGCAACTTACAACTAATAGCCCCCGTAGCCTTCTCCATCAATAAACGCCTTTTATCAAAATCAGTATTAGCCCTGCTTAATTTGTATATTCTAGAAGATGATCGCATCTTACGAGCATCCCCTACACCAACAGTAGACCTTTCCATTTCAGAAACATCATTGAAGCATCTGTTTCCAGTTTTCCCACTGTCAGCAGCCATTTGTCGAGTCCCACTAGCATCAGTGATACTTCTTTTTTTGTTTGCAAGTCTATCGGTCTTGGGTACATAGCAAGATGCAACATCGTCATAGTATACAGATCCAATATCATTCCTGGAAGAATTCTTCCTCCGGAGAGCCTCCTCCCTTCTAGCTGCTGCCTGCGCCTCCTCGCGCTCCCTTTTAACTTTCTCGTAAGTTTGGTGAACCATATTAGCCGCCTGAGCAGCCACAGATGATGGGTCTATTGCACTAGCAGCCACAGAAGTACTACAAAATGGGACCCATTGGAAGTTTGAATTGTTATAAGAATCATGATTTTCTCCGTGAAGGACTCCCGAGGATTCATAAGTATTATTGAGAGTGGACTTACGTTTTGAGCTCTGTTGACGTTGCTGAGGAGCTGTCCATGAGAAATTTGAAGTGGGTCCATTCATTGGAAATCCCGTCTCTACCGCCAAGAAAGCCTCGTGGCAATTTGGGCAGAGAAGATTATGATTAAGATACACCCTAAGGTACTCATACTGCATTTTACATCGGTTGCACGAAGTCCAAAATGTAGTAGAAACTGAAGCAGTGGAGCTCTTCTGAGTCTTTGTCTTCGAGGTTGCATTGGTGGCAAAATTGTAGAAACCATTGTTAGTATTAGGGACCGAATGCTTTCTCTTGTGATGAGACACACTCTGCTGAGAAGTTTTTACACTCCTCAGCTGGTCATAAGCCATTTTCCTAGTCTTATCAGACAACACACTCCACGCCTCAGAAATAAGCTTGAAAGCACCCTCAGCACCTATGGATTTGTTCTTGTCAGGGTGGAGCTGGAGGGCTAACTTCCTGTACTGTTTCTTCACGGTTTCATCATCTGCCAAAGCATTCACGCAAAGAATTGCATACCAATCACTTTCCCCATTAATTTTCACTTCAGAAGCGAGGTATATATCTAGAGTCGCTATCATCTGATTGATGCCCTCAAGATGTGGAAAGAGATTTTGGGCCTTCAAGGCGAATTTCTTGGCTCCCATGATGTCTCTATTAGTCAACTTCCTCTCGGCAATTTCCTTTGCTCTGAGGGCCTCATCCCTGTTACAGTCCATCCTGTAACTTTATTTATTTTCCCAATTGCTTTATATGAGTCAACACCAAAGTTCGTCTTCAACTCAATCTTCACCTCCAATATAAATTCAATCAAACTGAGCTTCAATACTTCAATCGATTAGCCAGAGCTTCTCAAACAACCTGAATTGCAAGCAAAACAAGAACCAAGGAGCACTTAGTAATTAATGAATTTATAGTAATGAACACAAAAGAAGAAAGAACATGGTAATAAAACCAGTCCAACTCATCTCCTCATCCATTGAGAAATGGTAAGGAAGCTATATTATGTTTGTCTCTAACAAAATATATTATATGGTTTATGATAACGGTGTAGGAACACAAATACAAAATGACCCAATACGAACACGAAGACGGCACCGACTTTGGAGTGTCATAATGTATTTGGGAGTAATTGTGTCTGATACGTATATAACAAGACGTGGCACAGACACTGCACCAATTTTTGAAGCGTTGTGTCTCCTACCTTACCATCAAGCAACTGTTTTCACCAGTTTTGGGGTGTTTTTGAACCGACAGTTTATGAAAACCTCTGCTTGTTAATTTTTTTGAGGCACTGTTTTTGGTCGGCTCAAAAACCGGTGTAATGTAATTTTGGGTGGCTTTATAAACACCCCAAATCGGTGGGTTTTGATGGGTTTTATTATTTTATTCCATTTGAATCCTCAACAAACATATATAATTATAACTACTACTACCCTTCCCTATTTAATTATATTCTTGTAAAAAAACTTTCAGAACCGCTCGTTAGTGAATTACCAAGCATAGATTGGACTGGTTTAAAAGCCTCTACTTAAAAACCCAAAAAAACGGATCGCCTATAACCGGTACTCTAGAAACACCTCATAACCGCTACCCTACAATTGCTAAGCAGACCCTTAAGTACACAAAAATTTCTTTACTTTGTACAAAGATTATAACACAAAGCACTGGTTTTTACAGAACCAACACTTGAACAAAAGAATCAACTCAGAACAGTATAATTCCACTTCAAACACACAGTAACAGGAGCAGAGTTCAATTTTTCTCATTTCCCGATTCATAGATCTCCATTTTACACACCAAAGCCCACACTTTTGGAAGAAGTAAGCTGAGCCAACTTCCCGAGAGTACAATTGAACTCCATGTAAGAGAAAAATCAACCGACCTATAAACCCTAAGGTCTATAACATCTAATTCAACAATTTTGGGGCTAAAATTTGTCAAAACCCTAGGTGATCGATCTGCACCATAAGGCCATGAAAACACACGAAATTGAGCACAAAAGCATCACAAATTTTGAAGTTTAAGTGAAAGACAGTTACCAATCCGGAGAAAATCCGCTGAGATGGAGCAATATGAATCGAGAAGCCGCCATGAAAAAAATTTCCTCATTTTCCCCCAAATCTTAAAAGAAGGGGGAAAAAACCTAGGCTCACCAATAGTCAAACCTCAAAGCTAAAAAAAAATCTCCAAATACCAAAATACATCATAATTGAAAAGAAGGGAAAAATAATCAAGTTTACAACTTTACAAACCCTAACTAGGGTTAATTTCTAACCCTTGGTTACTTTTGCCAATGTTGCTAATTTTGACATTTTTCTATAGTAACCATGAAAGAGAATATTATTAATTGTTTATAATATGCTCGATTAAACTATACTATATTACTAGCTATTTAATAACTTTTGTTCTAATTTTATATTACATAAAAGTTTTTAGCCCAAAGTTATTAAATAGCTACATACAAAATGGGCTAAAAACTTTACAAACCCTACACTTTCTATAAAACAAAATGGGCTAAAAATGCGCTATTTAATAACTTTGGTTCTAATTTTAAAAAAATTAGTACCAAAGATAGAACAAAGGAAAAAAAAATTATTAAATAGGCTACATACAAAATTAAAAAAAAGTTATTAAATAGCGCACAAAAAAATATAAAATTAGAACCAAAGTTAGAACCAAAGGAGAAAAAAAAAAGTTTACAACTTTACAAACCCTAACTAGGGTTATTTTCTAACCCTTGGTTATTTTTGCCAATGTTGCTAATTTTGACATTTTTCTATAGTAACCATGAAAGATAATATTATTAATTATTTATGCTAAATTAAACTATACTATTTTGTATGTAGCTATTTAATAACTTTGGTTCTAATTTTATATTACATAAAAGTTTTTAAGCCCATTTTGTTTTATAAAAATATAAAATTTTATTGATATATTTTGGTATTTGGGGATTTTATTTTATTTTTTTAGCTTTGAGGTTTGACTATTGTTTTAATAACTTTGGTTCTAATTTTATATTACATAAAAGTTTTTAGCCCATTTTGTTTTATAAAAAATATAAAATTTTATTGATGTATTTTGGTATTTGGGGAGTTTTTTAGCTTTGAGGTTTGACTATTGTTTTAAAAACTTTGGTTCTAATTTTATATTACATAAAAGTTTTTAGCCCATTTTGTTTTATAAAAAATATATAATTTTATTGATATATTTTGGTATTTGGGTATTTTTTTTAGCTTTGAGGTTTGACTATTGTTTTAATAACTTTGGTTCTAATTCTATATTACATACAAGTTTTTAACCCATTTTGTTGATGTATTTTGGTATTTTTATTGATGTATTTTGGTATTTGGGGATTTTTTTAGCTTTGAGGTTTGACTATTGTTTTAATAATTTTGGTTCTAATTTTATATTACATAAAAAAAATTTAGCCCATTTTGTTTTAATAACTCTAGTTCTGAATTTTGTGTTTGGGATAGAGCTACTTAATAACTTTGGGTCTCAAATAAGCTCTAAAATTTGTGTTTGGGTCTCCATATTATATATAATTAGTGTTTGGGTCTCCATATTATACATAATTAGTGTTTGGGTCTCAAAAGTGTCACAAAAAATAATTAGTGACACTTTTGAGACCCAGACACTAATTATGTAAATATGGAGACCCAAACGCGAATTTTGAAACTTATTTGAGACCCAAAGTCTAAATATTCCTAAATCAAAGGCAGAGCTTGTGAGTGTTTTTTTTCATGTTATTAAATGTTTGTTAGTAGCTCTGTCCTATAGTGAGATCTAAAGTGAGGTAATGGGTAACTTGAGGGTTAGATTAACTATATGCTTGGGTTAAGGTAAGAAATTACAAGAACCGCTCGTTCAAAAAAAAAAAAGCAAAACAAAAATTAAAAATTGTCTACCCTAAAAATGAGGGGATGGGACCCATCCTTTCTTGTTTCCACAACACTCAGAACTACAATTTTCAATAATTTGTACTTAAGTGGATTATTAAAAATAACTATTTAAGTAGCTACATAAAATTTATTGGAAGTTCTTCCAAAAGCATGTTAATTCAAAATCTTGAACTTAGCTAGTAGTAAATTTCCATAACATAGTTCATGGTTGTGACTACTTATGGATGATCAACTATAAATCTTAGTAGATGAATTAGAGATAAAGGGTTGATGTGCATATCGAACATATTTTCTACGCAAATGATAAGGTACTCGTATTCTGTTGTGTTATTTGATTTCATCGATGTAAGGGAGAATGCATATGGCATGAGAATATAGGGTGACAAACATGATTCTTATTCCAATTCTAAATCATCAAAATTGTAGAATTTTTGTGTTATAGTCGGGTTACAAAGATGGACTCAAAACTTAAAAAATTATATATTACTGAAGATCTTATATCTGACTAACTAGAACAAAAACTGAGATGGTTACTGTCATGTCCCAAAACCATAAAAGTATAGAGTGGGGCGAAACTAGGCAATCTACATATACCAAAGTACACTGGTATCCCGAGATACGGTCACAGTTGTAAAAGACATGGGGGCTACTGCTACAATCTAACAGTCAAAGCTAGGTCAACAAACTTTGGTGTCTCAATTACAGGAAAATAAGTAAAGTACAAGATGTATAATCATCATACATAAAATAGTAAGCGTCTCAAACTATGTATACATAGATGGTCATGGAATTAGTAATACAAAATAAAAAACTAGCAAGAGTAATAGTCATACATGGTCAGTTATAGCTATAGTTTAGAATGACACAAATTATGTTATGCCCATAGGCTAGATGTCAAGTCCAAAACACGAGTTAAACATATGTTTGGAGGCTAAACGTCACAAGAAATTATACAGATAATAGTGGGAGGAAGGAATAGGGGTGGGCATACGGTTCGAGGAATCGCGGTTCCGACCCGACCCGAACCGTATAATTGCCAAACGGGCCGGTTCTGAAATTTTTAAATATAAACGGGACGGGGCAGGGCGGATCCTGTTATATTAACGGTTCGGGGCGGGTCATCATTTGCAAGCAAACGGGGCCCCTCCCCGGCCCGTTTGAAGGGATAAAATGGTAATTGTAGTTAAATTTCTAAACTAAAAAAATAAAACCTAGCAGCAGTTTGCCAGTACTCACCACCAGGCACCAGTGAGACCTAAAGACCAAGAAAGTTGAAAGTAGAAAGAGGGAAGAGCGGCAGAGCCGCCCCAAAAAATAAAATCCATTTATGATTTCCCATTTCCCACGGCACCCAAACATTTCTGATTTCTCTTCTCAGTTCACTTCTTCTTCTCACTTTGCAGCGGCTGCCGAGTGCCGGCTGCCCGCGAGGCCGCGACACGCCGAGTTGCCGACACCCGGACACCGACTCCACTCGACTCGAGTCCTCTCCCTCTCGTGGACTTCGGGACTTGCCTTTCCCTTTTCTCTCCTCCTTTCCCGAAGGTATGATCTAAGCTTTCTTTGTTAGATTTATGAAGTTTTTGGTCTAAGCTTTCTTAGTACCAGTAGGATGTTACAAATTTGTTAGATTTATGAAGTTTTTGGTCAGATCTGGTGGACCAGACTCTAGATGGGTCAGATCTCGTGGACTGGAAGGAATTTTGTTGGATTTTGTAATTTGTAAGCTTAGGTGAAACGATCCATGGTCCTCCCTCCTGCAGGAAACACACATTTTTTTCATCGAGGAAACAAAGCCAACATAGCTTTCACACAAAAAAGGGGTTAAATTATACAAATTTGTTCCAAAAAAGGGGTTAAGTCTGGGCATTTTGTCAATCCTTTGTAATTTGGGTTTTGATGTATTATGTGACACATTTTGTAATTTGTATTCTTGCTGTAGGAATGATTCTATTATTATGATATAAATTTTAAATTTATAGGATGGATTATATGATGTAGCATTTCACAAGTCAGTTACTTCATTGATTTGGTTTTCCAACATTAAAATTTGTAGCAAATCATACTTCATGCTTGTGCACTTTGGATGTTTTGAAAGATCAAACATTGTTGAGAATATGTACTAATTTTTAATCTTTTTCAGAAAAAAAAAAGAATTGAAGAGTGGGTGTTTTATCCTCTTTTCAGAAAAAGAGCTGTCATTCCTATTCATTGGTGAAGAGTGAAGACAAGGTTATTCATTTTTAGCATGTTATTTTTATTTCTATTCATTTATATGGTGACCTGGTCTTTGATGTATGATGTATGTATATTATATTCATTTCTGACTTGTGCTCATCTGCCATTTAGGATTATGGACAAAAGTAATGTAGGAGCATCAAGAGCATCTTCTTCTACTGGCACTTCACCTTCACCCGACAAGGGTGATCGCAATATGCCTTCCAGTCCTGGACCACATGGTGCTGAGCAGTGTCCTGCTCCTTCCTCCTCCAAAAAAAGAAAACAAGCAACTTCAACAACATCCGAGGCCGAGATACCAAAAGAAGCTGCAGAGAGAAGTTGGGTGTGGGCACATATCACCAAATGCATTATCAAAGAAACAAAAGAAGTAGAAAAGGATGGAAAGAAAGTGGTGGTGGAGGTAAGTGTATTGAAGGCTAAGTGTAATTATTGTGGGCAGATGTTTGCTTGTGATACTAGGGCAGGTGGCACTAGTACCTATAGTAAACACATTCTTAAAGTATGTAAGAAGTACAAGCCCACTGAAGACTTGCAACAAAAGGTGCTTGGTATTAGTGTTGGAGGAGATGGGGATGTTAGGAGCTTGCTTACTTGTAAAGGATGGACCCAAGAAGCAAGTGTGAAAGCTATTGCAGAATTCATAGTTATTGATGAACAACCGTTTAGTGTTGTAGAAAAGGAGGGATTTAAGCGGATGATGAGTGTAGTGCAACCTAGATTGTGTGTTCCCTCTCGAAGAACTATTGTTAGGGAATTGTGGAAGATGTACGATGACATGAAAGATGCTTTGAAGAAAGATATAAGCAAGTATAGGGTGAGTTTGACCACGGATACATGGTCAAGTGTGCAAAATATCAACTACATGGTGTTGACGGCTCATTTTGTAGATGATGAGTGGAAGATGCACAAGAGGATTATCAATTTTTGTCCAATTCCAAGTCACCAAGGAAAAGAAATTGGTAAGTTGATTGAGCAATGTTTAGTTGAGTGGAAAATTGAGAAGATTATGTGTATCTCGGTTGACAATGCTTCGGCTAATAAGGTGGCATTAGAATGGCTTGTTGCAAAGCTAAAGAAATGGCGTAACTCACCCCTTATCATGGAAGAAAAGTATGTGCATGTGAGGTGTTTATCTCACATCATAAACTTGATAGTGAAAGATGGTTTGAAGAGGTTAGATCGAAGTGTGGCAGCAATCAGGAAAGCGGTGAAGTTTGTGAAATCAAGTCCGTCGAGATTAGCATATTTCAAAAGATGCATTGAGGTCGAGAAATTGGATAAAAAGGGCCTTGTTGTTATGGATGTGGCTACAAGGTGGAATAGCACATACTTGATGTTGGAGTCAGTTTTGAAGTATCGAAAGGCATTCGATCGAATGTGTGAAGATGAAGACAATGCATACTTGGGTTATTTCACCGAAAAGGATGAAGTGCATGAAGATGATGCAATATTGGAAGGTATTACTAAAGTGAGGGTCGGGCCACCGAATGAGAAGGATTGGGAGAGTGCATATATGTTTTGCAATTTTTTGAAGGTGTTCTACTTGGTGACAATAAAGGTGAGTGCCAGCAAGTATCCCACATCTCACACGGCAGTCCATGATGTCATCGCTGTGGAATCTGAGATTCGTAGGCTTTTTGTGCCCGAGTATAACCAATATTTTCAAGCTGGAGGTGGTGTGGAGACAGTGCTTACGGACATGGCAGTGAGCATGAGAGCAAAATATGAAAAATATTTTGGTTCCGTTGGGACAATGAACCAACTGTTTATAGTGTCACTTGTTCTAGACCCAAGATTCAAGTTGAGACACTATTTACACTTGTGCAAAAAGAAAATGGGATACACGGATGAAGAGGTTGAAGTACAAGGTAATCGTGTGAAGACACTGATGAAGGAGTTGTGTGATGCATATGCAACAATTCGTGATGGTTCTCAGGGTCGTGGCACACCAATACAGGTAGTATTATTTATTTATTGCTTGATTAATATATGTTGTTTACTGAAATCTCACTATTTCTAGTCCTGGACTCCTTGATTAATGATTAGTATGTTTACTGAAATATATGTTTACTGAAATCTCACTATGCAGTGTCTTGTGAACAAGCATATGTTTACTCACAGTCCTGGAACGAGTTTACAGTAAATAAGCGGCTGTTTACTGTCAGTCCTGGAACAAGTTTACAGTAAACAAGCGGCTGTTTACTTGTTGTGAAAGTTCTGGAACAAAGTTTGTTTCCTGTCAGTTAACAAGCAGATGCTTGAATGTAATTGCTTGAATGTAAATTCATCAATATCACTAAGCATAGGATATTTACTCAGTTCAATATTTCTAGTCCCAGAGCAATTGCATGAATGTAAATTCATCAACCAATCAACCTTCTTATTGTCTTATGATTATTCATCCTTCTTTAGAGAATTTTTTATGCAGTTTGCTATGCAGTTTGCTATGCAGTTTGGCAATTTGCTATGCATAATTTGGCAATTTGCTATAATTTGGCATAATTGTGAACTGACAATTTGGCTTGAATGAAAGATTGTTGCATAACTGACAATTTGACAGTTTGGCAATTTGCTATGTAAATGCTTGAATGAAAGATTGTTGCATAATTTGGCAATTTGCTATGCAGTTTTCATGTGATTCCATGAGTGAAGGTAACTCCTCATTTGGAAGACAAGTTGCCCCTACTAAATTTTTGACAGAAACTCCAGTGATATTTGATGAGATGATGATGGATTGGGAGAAGGAATTAGAAGCAACTCATGATGTTGTGTTGTCACATGAGGTGGATAGTTACCTCATAGACAGACTGGAGACAAATAACAAGAATGACCGGTTTGACATTTTGAAGTGGTGGAAGGTAAAAGGTAAGAGTTCATACCCAACTCTTGCTTTGGTAGCCAAAGATGTGTTGGCTATTCAAGTATCGACGGTTGCTAGTGAGAGTGCTTTTAGCACTAGTGGGAGGGTTATTGATCCATTTAGATCATCTCTCACTCCCAAATCGGTGGAGGCATTGATATGTCTTCAAAATTGGTTGAAAAGTGAAGACATTAGCCACATTGAGTATGAAGCAAGTGCGTCGGAACTTGAATTCTATGAAGATTGTGAAAGCGGTAAGACTTGCTATTCAATTACTTCCATTTACTATGACACTAGCCATGTATTTGTTAATTTATTTGTTTTTTAAAAAAAATTTATCTTTGTTGTAGAGTATCAAAGAGGCAAAGAGGAGAGTATATGCTCAAATGCACAAAACCGAAACAACTCAAGCTCATAAGAAAAGGAGTTGTGAACTTGTGATTCTCAAGATGTTTTTAATATTATGTTTTGAGTTAGACTAGTGATTTTTCATCTGTCTTGCTGAATACTTGAATGTAACTTGGATATGGATGTTTCATGGGATTGCTTTTATTTCTTATGTCTTTTAATTATTGCTCTTAGATGTATGGATTGTGGTTATATTAGCAGCTGGGGAGAAGATCATGGGTTCAGTCATTTGTTATGGCTCACAGACTGCTTCTGGCCTTCCAGTTCCAGCTGCCAATCTGCCATGCCATCTATTTTAAATTTATGCCTTGAAGTTGCCAGGTAGGTGCTTGTATCGAATTTTTGTTTATCTTTTCCATGAACATTTTCATTTTATTTTCATTGATATTAAAGGAGACAATTTGTTAGTGTAGTTTCATGGAATGGAATACATTACCTGCATAAAACTATTTATTAGTGTAGTGTCATGGAATACATTACCTACATTACATGCATAAAACTATCATTCTTGTGTTTTTTTCACTCTTTTTTTAACCATTTTCTTCTTCATTCTTTGTTTTTTTTTTTCATGTTCTGTTTTCTTCTTGGTATTTGGCAAGTGGCAAGCACTTATCTTGTGTTGTTGTTCATTCCTTACCAAAGATGCAAGATTAACAAGATGAAGACATGTGATGTTATATCTATCACCATGCAAGTGAAGGCTGTGAAGCAGTGCTCACAAAAAGCAGCAGAGATGAGGAAAGAAAGATGGCTTGATAAAAGCTTAGCTAGAAATCCTCTAGAAGCTAAGGCTAATAGTGAAAGATGGCTTTCTTTTCCATACTTTTTCTTTTTCTTCTTCCTCTTTGGCAGTACTCTTTTTTTTTTGGTATGGAGTTCCATTGATGGATATGTAAATACTAATGTGATCTCCACATATTCAGTTTTTGCAGTAGAGGGAGCTGGTTTCATGACAAACAAAAGGATTCCACCACTGGGACTGGGAGTCTGGGAGCCTTCCCTCTTTAGTGGTACACTAATTTCATTTCATACCCCCAACATCTTATTGTTAATTACTGTTCTCTTTACATTGTTCATTAGAACCAAAAACATTCAAGTTCATATCATTTGAGAAATTATTTTTGCATGATATTTGTTTGCAACGTATTTATACTATTAATATTAGGTGACATCAAATTTTGTGTTGAAGGCTTTGTTCATCAAATATTTTTTTTTTACATTTATGCTCTTTCCTTCCTTTGTCTTGTTTCTTGTGTTTTCAGCAAAATGAGCCTGCAGCCAGCAAAATGAGCCAAAGTATTCTATTGGGACCATTTTACATCTCCTCTATATAATGCCAATCAACCCCATCCCTCTTTGATTAACCCACTTCTGCAGCATTGTTTATTCTTCTATCGATATTTTCCTTCGCTTGTTTACTTCGTTCAGAAAGGTGCTACTTCCTCTGCAATGACCTCTCCTCACTACAAGCCAGATCAAACCTCTGCTAATTTGGCGATCACCAAGGTGTGTTATCCAACTTTCTATGTCTATATATTGGGAATTAATAAGGCTGGACATAAGGCTTCTGATGATCATGATGATTCGTATATTTGCGTCTTAACTTTCTTGGGTCTGTTATGGATGCTCTGCTATGTTGTTATTATAAAAGGTCTAAGAGTACTGTATTCCAAAGATTTTGTTTTCGTCTTTCCAGGGAAATCCTGAGTAAAGCAGATCGAGTTGTGAATGCAAATAAATGATGGGAAGGGTTCAAGGGAGACCTGACGGGATTGGTAAATGTTTCATTCCTGTGTATACTCAATTACTCATCACAAAAACATTCAAGTTTACATTGTTTCATTTCTGATTGTGTTTTCAGCAAAAACATTCAAGTTTACATTGCTCATTAGAACCAAAAACATTCAAGTTCATATCATATCATTCCAAGTTGCTGTGCTTAATTACTGTTCTCTTTGTATTGTTACATCAAAGTTATATAAACAAATATCTGAGGACAGGAGTGTTGATGACAAAGCTTTGATACAATATCTATCTTCTGAATTGTGCTATTGTCCCATGCCATTTCAGGTTCTGGAGTGTTGTGTTGATGACAAAGCTTTGATGGATATTAACTGCTCAATAAGTGAATCATGAATGACTGAATTCTGAAGCTGGTGCAAGTTAGCCTTTGCTAGTCTGCTCATTAGCTAGTCTGCTTTTTAGCTGCAGCAAAGCACTTAGCAGTTAGCACTTCATTACCTGCAGGCTGAAGCACAACACTTCATCAAATATTGGAATGGATTGGAAACTGGAAAATGCAAAAGTGAATTGTATATTGCTTTGGGAGTTTTTGAAACACAAGGTTTTTGCATATGTGATCCTTCAGAGTTCAGACTGATATGTGAAAAGAAAGGGAAGGCTTCAGTTATTTCTTTTCCTTGTGTCTTCCTTCAGAGTTCAGACTGATATGTGAAGGCTTCAGTTATCTTGTCATATATTAATATATTATGATATGTGAAAATCTATTATTTTAATGTTTCATATAACATTTTAGTTGGATTATCCAGTGATTCTTCATTCTTGTATAAAGTGATTCTTGTTACATTTCAGTTGGATTATTCAGTTGGATTTTACTGCAGCTCATATGTAATGTACTAATACTGGAGAATGGAATAAAGTGATTCTTGTATAAAGTGATTCTTGTTTCATGTAAGTTATAACATTTCAGTTGGATTTTTGTACTGATGTAGATGTTAAACAAAGGTACATGACCCGTTTGGACCCGCGGGTTGTCCCGGATTGGACCCGTTTCAAACGGGCCGGGTCCAATTCGGTTCCAAAGAAATTTAGGCCCGCCTCGCCCCTCCCCGTCAAAAAACGGGTCCGGTTCGGATCTATATAATTTGGGCCCGGCCCGGCCCGTGCCCACCCTGGGAAGGAATGAAAACCACTCAGGTCTCCGGGTGGTCACCATCAAGTAGAAGGTATGATAGATTCTTTGGCTCTGTTACCAAATCTGGCCAAACAGAATCAGTAAAATTATACACCAAATAGCAAGTACCACAATGAAAGGCAACTATGAAATAAAAACCAGCATACAAGAATAATAAAGACAAAATAAAAAAGATAGCAAGATAACAACTAAGATAATAGTAAACTACACGAGGAAATATGAAAGGAAACTAGAAACATGTAAAATGAATAGGAACGTGTGAGCATATACAAGATCATGTAAATTAAATAGGAATAACATATGAGTACATGATAGAATGACGAATAATTAGATAACGTAGGGACTATTATGAATCAAAATTCATAACCGCAAAACAAACAAGGACTGGGGTTGCAGACCGTCTCCCGAACAAAACTTAGTTTCTAGTCATTCACCGACACAAGTAGAACATAGGCAAGATAAGAACATGAAAAGATAAGAATATAAGCAAAATGGACTCCATCTATCAATCACGGCCAAACAATAAATATGGCTTCTACATTAGCTAAATAGGTTTATCACAAATTTTATTTACTAACCTATGCAATTTGAGAGTTTCTGAACGGTTACCTGCCCTATAATATTTCCAAATTATCCATGCGAAACAAGAAAAGAAAAATACAAGTAGATATGCATCACCCTTAGGCGTGCTCATATAGGCAACACTCAATGGTGAGTAGTAGCAAGACAAAGAAGATGCTTCACTCGACGGTGAGCTAAATCATAACCTAGAAGATGTATCACTCAACGGTGAGCTGGAATTGTGCTACTCACGATAAAGAGCTGCAAATCCATTCAGACTGGGGCCAGAATAAAAGGGACTGCAAGTAATAGAAAAAACCTCCCCTCCTAATAAATCTAGGTAAATAGTCTAGTCAATTATCCTAAACATCTTTGTTTAGCATTCTAGGTCGTAGTATCCGAGAATTCTTCCTATAAATGATATTCCCCTCGGGGATATGCAAGACTAGACAAGATTAAGAAGGCAAGATAAGAAACATGATAGCAAACCATATGCTATGATCTAGAGTGTGCTGTGACAAGCCACAACAGGACTCGATACAAGAACTGAATATAGTACATGTCAAGAAAAAACCAGGTAATGTACAATATAAGTTAGAAGCATGATGGACAACGACAAATATGATATCGATATATTACTATCAGTAACAAGCCAAAAACAATATGGTGCTATATTCAGGCCAACTCCATAATGTAGCAACATGGTGCAAAGGATACCAATGTATCCAGACAGTGTAAGACAAGACAAAAAGTGACAAAGTGCTCCAGCACCTAACATGTAAATAAGGTATAATGGGATACCCTCATGCACTAGGCAAGGGTAGCACTATAAATCAAGACCAGACAATCATCAATCATGGTAATCATGTTAAACCAATAAGCATGTAAGAAAGAAACAAGATCGAATAGAAGAAACTCAACGAAAAAAGAAAAATATGAAACTTTGGTGCATAACTGGTACACAGACGGTATAATACATACCGACGGTATGCCAATTTTATGTAACAACAAGTCTCTGTCAACCGATTTGATCATAATTAGAATACCGACAGTATATACCAGTATACCAGCAGTATGTCGGATACTGGTAGAATTTATAGTAAATCCAAAAAAATCAATTTATGGAGCCAAAATCATGTCCTGAAATACGCCAAAAACATATCTAGCAATAAATATATTAGAGGTAAGTCCCATATAAAATATAGACTAGGTTTCATAGTGGTAACTCTATTATGACTCATGATACCAAGCTTTCCAACTAAGTAAATAAATCAATATTTTATAGGAAATCAAAATTTAGCTCAAATCAAATTCATAAACATATACATAATTGAGAATCATGAAGGAAACATATTTAACAAAATAAGTTTTGAACAAAACTAAGCATTTAATATCGATAAAAATGAAAATAACAATAATAATATTGTTCATGAGTTTGATAATATGTATTTTCCTCAGGTTGAGCTCTCAGTCTAAACCTTCTATTCCACCACCAAGAGGTTTTCAAAACCACACTATTAAGCCTCTCGAACAAGCTCAAGCTCATGAAAAAAATAGAAGGAAAATAAAAGGGAGAGAGAGAGAGGGAATAAAAAAATAGAGAAACAAGAAATAAAATAATAAAACCTGAAGGAGTATATATAGAAAAGGAGAATTAATCATGATCGTCGGATTTGCCACGTCAGAGATCCACGACTCGATAATCATGATTGCCACAAAACTCAAGAAAAATAATATCTTGCATAAGTCATTAAGTATATATTTTCTTAAGATAGAAAATTAGAAAATACAATAAATAGTAAATACTCTCGTATTTGAATACGAATATTGATACTATGAGACGAGTCTCACAACTATAAAATGACTCAAGAACAGAAACCTGCATAATAGAATACTGAAAATAGAAATATGTACTTCTCTTAGCAATTACAATTGCTACAATGAGAGAGAACATATACAAAAAAAAAAAAATTGAAGACGAACAACCACATCTGAAAATCTTCTTGCTAGGGTGATGACAATCACCCTTGTTCAAAGCAAGACGAAACCAACAAGTTCAATGGATAAACTTCTGGAATGCTTTCATGTCACCTTTGTGAAGAACACGAACAAGGCAAACTCTATGAATAGTATTATATGGATGTATGGTGGCTACTATAGAAATTGTTATGTAGCAGTATCTCTCTATCTAATGAACAGAGAATAACATATATATATGGAAGACAAATGCCAAACCCTAATTAGTCTTCGCTCTTATAATTTCTAAGGATAAAAGCAATTAAACCAAATCTCAAAAGATAAGGAGCGATTTAAACTAAATATCCACAACATATGTGAAGCAATACAATCTACAAGATGAAATATAGTACACACAAATTTGCATGCTAAATTGTAGCTCTTCCTACATGTGCAAAAATACAGCTCTTTCTGCACGTAGTGCCACATGAAAATGCACATCGTCCGTACAGAGCTCTTGGCGGCCAGCGCCTACGCACCTACGCGTAAACGTGCAATAGTTGTATCATGCGCAACTATGCAGCAACTTGTGCAGCGAGAGCACGAGCGCCCAATGCATACATGTAAAGTGTACCATTAAAGTGCCACTTTGCGTCCTTTGCCCGAGTTTGAGTCCAAGTCCGAGTCGGTAAGCCCCTTCGGGGCTTAGCTCCTAAGGTTAATCCCAACGAATAAATGACAAAAAACAAAGATGGTTTCCATGGTGTCTTGATCCTTTCCCTCTAGAAAAATACTCCACCAGCCACATGGGCTACATACCCCATATGCACAAGTCAATACAAAGAGA
The DNA here is from genome assembly GCA_029216955.1 of Iris pallida. NCBI lineage: Eukaryota > Viridiplantae > Streptophyta > Magnoliopsida > Asparagales > Iridaceae > Iris > Iris pallida. Next base: position 7,262,614 of record JANAVB010000999.1, on the reverse strand, counting down.
AGCATTATATTGAAATGCACACTTGGGGTTTTAGGTAATGTGGGACTATAATTCCATGAGTGTAAGCTCAAAACCCCAACAATCTTCTACTTATTTTAATATATGGGCTTATTGTTCCCCATAGTGGTTGTACATCATGTATTATGATAGATGTCACTTACGACTTGAAGCATATCGTATGGGTCAAATAATAGTACAATACAAAATAGACTATGTCTTGAGTTTATATCATAGCTACTATCCTTTCTACTCATACAATGACATCAATTGTACCTCTAGTAGCACGTTTAAAGGCATTGTGTTGACTTGGTATCTGTGTACGTAACTTGGGTATCTACAATTCTATGCTAAAGAGACGTGATATATCTCTTTTCATACACATAGATGAGTTCCTTAGAGATTTTAACAATCCCCAGTATAAAGCCTTTGGCTTCCTTGCGGTGCTATGTCGCTATGACATGGCTCAAAGACGAGGTTCATCCTCTTTGTGGTGTCATACCATTGTAGTATGAGGTCTCAGCCTCTTTGTAGTGTTGTTCTACTACTCTCTATCTTTCAATATTAGGTTACATATCTCTAGGTGGTGCTATGCTGCTGTGACATAGCTAGAAGCCGAGGTCTACCCTTACTTCTTGCAAAGCACACCAGATATTCCAAATGCCCAAGAACTCATTAAGGTTTAAAGTCATCCTCCCAAAAGACTTGCTCTATACCAAAAGCAAACAGTAGACACTAGAGGTTTCGGTATCCAATCACATCAATGTCCCCAAGGACTAACTTTTGTACCTAATATTTTCCCAGTTTCAACACTATTGTTCTGATTTCCAAAACTTTATCTTAAAACTTGTTCATTATTCTCAAAAGTAGGTTCATAAGTGGCGAACAACTACTTCTTAGAGCACACATAGCAAGATATACCTATGTTTGTCCATCAGTCTGTGTCTACTCCAGATGAGTCAAACTGCATAATCATAATAACTAAGTTAGTATCACATTTCTCTTTTTGTTTTGGTTTGGCTTTGTAATCCTTTTTGAAATGGCCCTTCTTGTTATTGTTGAAAAGATCCCATCATTCTTGGACTTTTTACCTTCAAATGGTTGAAGTCTTTTTTGTTATTATAGGGAACCTCTTGCTTCCCCTTGGGATTTTCATGTAATGCCCTGCTTCATGCGGCACATTATGTTGATTTGTTAACTTGAAGGTTTGGTTGAATTTCATGTAGATGAATTGGCTAGTGATCTATGTTTTTAGTATTATGCCTTACTCGGCGCGTAGAGGTATTGTGTTGGCTTCATTAGGTTTATGTTTGACGCATGAGTTTGTATATTTTGATTTGGATTTGTGTTGTAAGAGATATTATAGTATTTGAGCGGTGATGCAGACTTGCTTAACTCGATCGAATTTAGATAGTTTATGGAGCTTGGCTCGTGTATATGGTTATAGGATTGAGAAGTTCGTGTATCACATCAAATCGCCTCTGTGGCATGGTTCGATACCTACTCAATCAAGGTAGATAGGCATTCTTTATGGTGGATGATTTTGATGATCATTTGATTGTTTTACCTTTACTCTTAATAAATTGATGTTGAGTGTATAGTTCTTTTATGTTATGAGTTCTGGTACATGTTAATAAAGGAACCAAGATAAAAGAGACTAATAGGAGTATTGCAAGATACATATCACATGGACTAAAAATGTTGTGTAAGCTGAAATTTATAACATAGTGTTGTATGTATTTGGTGTACATTATGTTGTCTATATGGATAAAGGACAATAGTAAGAATGTGTCGTGTGCCGACGCTATAGTAGGTATGTGTCGCGGTGCCATAGTTTATAGTATTAATGAGTTGGATATGGTACCACAGTAAGTATGAATGAATTAGGAATGGTACCATGGTACATATGAATGAGTTAGACATGGTGCCATGGTAAGTATAAATGAGTTAGACATGGTGCCGCGGTCAGAATAATGTGAACGTGGTTCCACGGAATGTTTGTAACTTGTGGGTCGCCAATTGGAACATAGATTGGAAGTATGTTAACGTGAGTATAATCTGTGGTATAAGTAATACTTTGTGATTCTTATATTTTGATTATGTATGACACATATATTTTATAGTTTCTTAATTGTTCACGTATATTGTATGGTCATGGACAACTTATGCATAAGCTTATGCTTTTCTCGATTGGTTTCCGAGACCACCGGAACCGATTCAACCTCAGAGAAAATTATGTAGAAAGTGCTTCAAGCACGGGGTATTACAGGACCTACAGAGGGGCTTGCTGCCTGACTAGGAGGGCGTATCGTAATAAGGATACTATGGGACCTTCAGTTGGGATAGCTACCTGTATGCAAAGGATCATCGTCTTATCGAAAGAATATTCCAATATGGCTTGTGTGTTGTCAGTGACCTCATATAGTTAGATTGTATGCTAATATCATCTGCTTTCAAGCTTAATTAGTTGGTCGCGAGGACGAATACACACACATATGTACAAATATTTTATGAAGGCTAACAAATGTCTACTGTAGGGACACATATCCGAAACACTTATGTTTATGAATGATATCTTTGAAATGACAGGGGAAAACGGTAAATATTGGGTAAGATTAGATGTTATGTGTGCGACACAAGTATGCTTATAAGACACATCTTGTTATTCCATAAAAATTGATCCTAAGACAAGATTATAAAGACCATATATATTTGTATGCACTTACTCATTTTAATTGTGTTGGTTTTGGGTGAGTCAGCTAGAGGCCACTTACTAGTACACGAAAATGTAATGACCCCCAGGTGCAAAGATCTACTTGGGTGTGTTGAGGTACCGTATGTAGCTCCCCTTCCCAGATTATTCTAAAAATATTTTTTATTATTAATTATTTTATTTAAATGATAATTTTTAGATTTTATAAATAATAAATTATTGGCTTATTGAAATTCATTATTGTTTTATTGAAGTTATGTAATACTAATAATATTATTATTGTGGTTAATAAATATATACTATTTACCATTATTAGCTATTATTAATTTTATTCTTTATCAAAAGAATAATATAATATGTATGTGTATATATATCTAATATGTATATGTACAAAGGTGTATGGGTGCATATATATATTTTACGTGTATAATGTATATTAAATATATGTGTGTTTGAATATATAGATACATATTAAATATATGTGTATATTGATATAAATATACGTATATAAGTGGATATTATAATATAAAAAAATATATGTGTGTATATAGATTTATATGTATACGAATATATATAAGTTTATACGTGCATGTGTTTTCATATAAAATATATAATTATATATGTGTGTGTGCATTTATATAAATAAGGACGTGTATAAATAAATGTATACGTATGTATATATATTAAGTTGCAATTCAATTCATTACTATATATATTAAGTTGCAAGTTGTTGCAACAACAAAATACAAGCATGTGATCGTGCATCAGCTTAGTCCAGGTGATAGTTGGTTGCCATCAGCCTTAAGCTCACTTGGTCAAATACATGGCCAACCATGTAGAACTGTTCATGCAAAACTAATGATTGATCAAAGAAATAAAACCATTCAAGCCCTCCCCTGCTCTCCAAACCCGAGCCCAGACTTTGCTCCCCACCGCCGAGAAATAAACGAAAAGAGAGGGGCTTAGAAGTGAATAACCAACTTAAACTTTTCCTCAAAACGAGCTCAGCCCAGGTCCTTCCCAGGCCGACCCCAAACTTGCGTATACCGAGCGGAACCCGCTGATTCGTGGACTATAAAATTGAGAGCATCGAACCCTAGCTCTCCCCATCCCCTGACATCGCGCCCCCTCCCTGCTCTCGCGCGCACGCCCCGCTATGGGCCGGCCGTCGTCGACCAGCCGAGCCACGGCCGGGAACCGCTGCCGACAACTGCGCGCGGATACTAAACAGAGAAGCAGCAGCGGTGACGGGTGGAATAGCCGACTTCGCGCAGAGAGTTCTCCCCGATCGCTCGACGGTTTGTCGAGCCGATTGTTCAGGTATGTTACCAATCTAACCAACCCCGACACCCTTCAAATGCTTTGATTTATTTTACATTATGTGCCTCGTAAAACGAGTCCAAATATTGGCAAAAATCTGTCCCAAACAGAACAGAAGGACCAGTCCAAATACTCTAGTTTGCGGCCAGTTTTATCCCAAACCATGCACGATTTCGAAAAACCATTTGAAGGTAAATTTTGACAACATATACGAGATGGAAACCCTGTTTATAGATTTATTTTTCATCGATTATATTGCTGTTAAATTAACTCCAAAGTTCGGGAAAAATCTGTTTTAAAAATAATAAAATCGCTCCACACGACGTGCGTCACGCCATTCCGGGCGACGTGGTCGCGTACCGAAGGCATCGAAAGCTGCATAACAGCTTCGTGGTCGTGTGGGCTTTGACAGAATTCAAATTGGTCGCGTGTGCGCGACGAATTCGACGCGTATCCGTCGAAATCGCCCCGTATCCGCCCAATGCAAATTCAGTCATAACTTTGTGCACGCTAGTCAGATCGAGACGAAACTTGCGCCAACAGGACTGTATCATTTTTCTGGTCCTGCATACCAAGTTTGGTCCGATTCTGAGACAGTTGAAATCGACGTTATTTTGCGGGCCCCACGGTTCCACTCAACGGGCGATTTTGTGCACGGCCCGCCGGAATCCAGCTTTGGACATACGGTTGGGTTCGTATAGGAAAACTGGATCCGTAGACATGTAGTTTGATGACTTTAGAGACCTTTGACCTTGGCACGCTTTTCGGTGCAAAGTGGGTCCAACGGCGGACATCATTTTTGTCCGAAATTACCGTTTTACCCCTGTGTCCAGAATTAGACTTAAAGACAGGTAATCCTAGCTATTTTGACTATTCTAAGAACGTTGGTAATATTTATTTCAGCATCCGGAGACTTCTGCATGTGTTGACTGATTGTGGCTCATTGTGTGGTATAGTATTGGTTTCTCCAGCTAAGGACCTCAGGCAAGTGCACTTTCTGATTGCTTTCTGATTCATAGTAGTCTTTTCATTTCATGTCTATATATATATCTTGCTGCTTGTTGACACGCTCGTCACACGGAGTAGTCGGGAGGGAAAATATCTTAGTATACATGTGGACTACCCAGAACTATCCCAGTGTCTCTCGTGAATGCTAGCCGCTGCACACGACACGTGCAGTGTGCCTTATTTACCCCCTAGCCGTTCACATGTTGAAACAGATATTTCACACCACTTAGATAGATGTCTTTTATTAGTTTTTCCTTGCTTACTTCTCTATCGTGCTATGACATTAGTTATCTTACAGTTTTCATCTCTCATATGCTATTTTCATGTCTTGTCAATTCTATTGTGTTTTGCATTGCCGTCGGTTTGTGTACTTGTTCCAATCCTGACTGGATAACCAACATTTTTCAGGTTTAGCCGCGATCACTCTTAGCAGTGGGAGAACTTGGGTATGCTGAAGACGACCTAGAAATAGAAAGCAACTGTATCACTTTTATTAAATGTAACATCTTGTATATTCTTTAATTATAAATATTGTAATAAATGTAGAATTGTGAATGAGCAACAAAGGTATTTCTTGAGCATTTATTCTTGCGGGCTTGACAGCGTTCTACCGCCGCCTCTGCGGCGTAGGCTGGCTTGGACACGTCTCGTATCCGAAAAGCGGGTGCGGATCGTGACAAGTTTTTGTGGTGGCCCATGCAGGTCAGTTTTTGCAAGAGATTGCGAACTCGTGATGGTACGCCATTCGTACTATTGCGAGCCTGCGACCAAGAATTGCTCATTCACAAACTAGGATTAAAATGATTTAAGAGAATGATTAGGACTAGGAGTCCCTTGTTTAAATTGACCGTTGGGTAGTTAAGGTTATTAATTAGGCCATACAATTTAGATAACTTGCTAGATCTCTATAGGTACACTGTTACTTTTGGTACAACAATGTGATCCAAGGCGAATATACTATTCGCTTGGTATGTTAGACTTGCCGAAAATTTTGGCGTTAATTTTGATAAACTATTTAATTTTTGTTGCTTCATTAGATATAAATCATACACCCTAAGTTAGAATTGTCTATTTTGAATTCTCTTTTGCTGTAAGAAGTTAGATTATAATTTCTGAATCTGTTATTCATACGCGAATCTTGAGGTAGGTTGATTCAAGATTTTCCCTTAACCATTGAAATGTATGTGAGGCAGATACTAGTATGTTTGTACTGCTTTCGTCCTTAGATATTTTCTCCATGTTTTATTCTAAGTATTGTGACTGATAGGACAAGTACCTACACTTTATTTTTAGTCAACCTGTTTGAACCTCTAGAAGCCCTTAAATTTTACGGATATAGTTAAGGGAATGGTTAGACAGCAGCGCACTGTCGTCAATTATCTGAGAGTGGAGATGTGGGTTCACTGCAGCCAGCAGCGCACTGGCGAAGCACAACCCATAGAAATAAAATCATTTTTGAAGACCATAGGTTATAGAACATTGCTAAAATTATGTCGTAGTTGACCTCTTAGATCTTAGATACCCTTGTGTCAATGTAAGGTAGGGTACCAGATAGCCTATCACAATTGAATCACAGAACCAAGAATCTACCTAGAATATAGAATTTAGAGTTCCATAACCCATTAGTTGACTAAGACTTTAGGGATAGTAAGATCGTAGGAAGACTGTATAAGCAAGAACACCAGGTAAGGTTTTGATTCTCTCAAAACTCGAACCACTTGTGACTACTTTCAAAAAACTCATATATTTTATATTTTTGACTCTCTTGACCAATGTTGCTATTACAGCCTAGTTTTGCAAGCTCACTCTTTTATCGAGCTTGATTCAAGACACATGTTTATTGGGGACGCCCGCTAACATATTGTCTAATCAGAATCATTGTATTACGGTCTGATCAACCATGATACATTTGGTTCACTTTTTATTTAATTATTCTACGTGGATTGAGATGTAGATGTCTCTAGGATATCATCCGCGACTGCTTTGACAATTTCTCCTGAAATATACATTCGCCTTTGAATCACGTAATTGTGTTCAGTGACATCTCCCTTGAACCCTTCATTGTTTTGTCTTTCGCTGATTGGAAAGACGAAAGCTCGCAATTGATAGATAGAGATAGAGTATCCCTATGGCTATAATAGTGATATACACCAGTGAAGCTACCATCGTCCAGTCCTGTGACAGGAACCTTGCCTTGAGTTACTCGTTCTCCTCTCGACCTTCAAGCTACTATTGGGACCTTCTAGCCATCTGAAATTGAGGAACGACCCTTGGCTTGACTTATATCCACCGTATCCCATTACGCTGTGCCTTGTTCTTCATTGACCAGGGTCGAGGTACAATATCCGAACTTTGAAATTCTTCTAACCTTATTATTCCTAAAACCATAGCCTAGCTTCTAAGGTGGGTAGACCGCCAGCCTTCTAAAATTTTAGGATATACCAGGACTACCGAGTGATTAGAGTAATTTCCACTAGGATGATTATTAGTGCCCTTGGACTCCCACTTTTTATTTAGATCCTTTTGTGTTCCCGACCGTACCATTAATATTCGGAGCACGAGACCAGCTGTTATCTTCCAACAAATTTCACATGCAAGATCTAGACGAGTCCACCTTCATCTAGGTATACAATGTCCCACTCAAACCCGTCCCCTTGTACTCTATTTTTACGATACGACTTTCAGGTTAAAAGGACTAGCTATAACCTTTACCGTAATACCATTATACTTTCCGACTCCCACTAGAACCTCAACCTTGATTCAATTCTTTTGACCCAATATATGGTTGTGATCTACCCGAAGCCTACTACGCACATGCCATGGGTGGGATTTGCTAACAAGAGGCCTTGCCTTGGGCAAAGAGGGATTGGAAGACCACCGTCAGGCCTGACTTTCATTTATATCGAGAGTGGGGGTTGGGTTTATTGCCGGCTATGATAGATAGTTTCGTTGTTGTGACTAATCGCTTCTAGGAGGCATTCCATTCTGGCGGGGGAAGCAAAGCCCTTCTGGCGAAGCTTATAGAATGCCGAATGCGCCACCACCTAACTAACCAGTGGGTGGCTTAAGCTATCCCGCGGACTATCCAATGCCGGCTTCCTTCGGAGGGGGGCTTTCGCCTTTTCACAAACTCAGGCTGAAGGTTATAGACATTGCGCTCTGGCCGGCCTTTTGCTTTTAGGTAAGCATGCGAATAGACAAACAAATTCCTTATAGCAAAGAACGGGGCAAGGAGGGTTCCGCGTTCATTAGAAAGGCCGACCAGACCACTACATGGCCTACAGCTAGAGCTACAGAGTGTGAAAACCCATTCTAGAACTCTTTCTAGTTATAGCTAAAAAAATCCTTCAAAGGGCGCTACTACGATTCTAAAGAAGCGGACTGGGTGACCACCTTCTTTCTTTTTCTATTGAAGGGCAACAACTATACTATTTCTCCAAATATAAGGCGGACACATTCTTGTTCATCAAGAACTAGCTGAGGTTCAATTCCTCAATAATGGAAAATTGGTTGAAAGTAGATATAATCAAGTCTCACAGTAAGACCTTTGCTTATGCAAAGCGGGAAGTGTAAAGTAGCAATGTAGACACCTGGTTGACACCCAGGCCCCACCCCTCCTTACACCCCTTAGACCACAATCTTGATTTCTCAAATTCAGTTCTGTTATGAAACCTTGTTTGAGTTAGAATTTTGAGAACGAGACTTCTGTATTGCATGGATGGCAGGCCACTCTAAGAAACGAAAGGCTCTTCGATTTAGTAGGTGACTGGATTAGAGTAGCACATTTAGCAAATAAGTCAAGGGCTTATAAACTTTCTTTCTGTCGACATCATTGGATACTCTCTACCGCTCTAGAAACTTCTTATTCTCCCTCGATTATTTTTTTCCTTATCTTCCTGTCCTCCCCATTGTAGAGTGACGAATGGTCACGCCTATTAGAATTTAGCAATATTTTTTAGCTGCTTGTGTAAATTTGTTGCTTGTCAGATTCTGGGTTGTTTGATAGATAGAGGAGGATTATAGAGGCCATAAGCAGTAGATCTCTAATTGTAGAAATTTTAGCAAGTAGTTGGAGGATTATAAAGTTTTAGTGACCATGTCTTGGAGAGTAGTGTGACCAAAGGTGGGTAGAAGTCCTCGAGATTTCGTAAATACCAAATGACTAGAGAAGACCATAAGTTTTTTTAAGAAATTAAATTCGAGGAGATTAAGGGAATACTAGACTTTGAATTTTAAAAAAATGTTATGAATTGAAATTTCGAGGACGAAATTATTTTTAAGGTGGGTAGATTTGTAGCTCCCCTTCCCAGATTATTCTAAAAATATTTTTTATTATTAATTATTTTATTTAAATGATAATTTTTAGATTTTATAAATAATAAATTATTGGCTTATTGAAATTCATTATTGTTTTATTGAAGTTATGTAATACTAATAATATTATTATTGTGGTTAATAAATATATACTATTTACCATTATTAGCTATTATTAATTTTATTCTTTATCAAAAGAATAATATAATATGTATGTGTATATAGCTAATATGTATATGTACAAAGGTGTATGGGTGCATATATATATTTTACGTGTATAATGTATATTAAATATGTGTGTGTTTGAATATATAGATACATATTAAATATATGTGTATATTGATATAAATATACGTATATAAGTGGATATTATAATATAAAAAAATATGTGTGTATATAGATTTATATGTATATGAATATATATAAGTTTATACGTGCATGTGTTTTCATATAAAATATATAATTATATATGTGTGTGTGCATTTATATAAATAAGGACGTGTATAAATAAATGTATACGTATGTATATATATATTAAGTTGCAATTCAATTCATTACTATATATATTAAGTTGCAAGTTGTTGCAACAACAAAATACAAGCATGTGATCGTGCATCAGCTTAGTCCAGGTGATAGTTGGTTGCCATCAGCCTTAAGCTCACTTGGTCAAATACATGGCCAACCATGTAGAACTGTTCATGCAAAACTAATGATTGATCAAAGAAATAAAACCATTCAAGCCCTCCCCTGCTCTCCAAACCCGAGCCCAGACTTTGCTCCCCACCGCCGAGAAATAAACGAAAAGAGAGGGGCTTAGAAGTGAATAACCAACTTAAACTTTTCCTCAAAATGAGCTCAGCCCAGGTCCTTCCCAGGCCGACTCCAAACTTGCGTATACCGAGCGGAACCCGCTGATTCGTGGACTATAAAATTGAGAGCATCGAACCCTAGCTCTCCCCATCCCCTGACATCGCGCCCCCTCCCTGCTCTCGCGCGCACGCCCCGCTATGGGCCGGCCGTCGTCGACCAGCCGAGCCACGGCCGGGAACCGCTGTCGACAACTGCGCACGGATACTAAACAGAGAAGCAGCAGCGGTGACGGGTGGAATAGCCGACTTCGCGCAGAGAGTTCTCCCTGATCGCTCGACGGTTTGTCGAGCCGATTGTTCAGGTATGTTACCAATCTAACCAACCCCGACACCCTTCAAATGCTTCGATTTATTTTACATTATGTGCCTCGTAAAACGAGTCCGAATATTGGCAAAAATCTGTCCCAAACAGGACAGAAGGACCAGTCCAAATACTCTAGTTTGCGGCCAGTTTTATCCCAAACCATGCACGATTTCGAAAAAACCATTTGAAGGTAAATTTTGACAATATATACGAGATGGAAACCCTGTTTATAGATTTATTTTTTATCGATTATATTGCTGTTAAATTAACTCCAAAGTTCGAGAAAAATCTGTTTTAAAAATAATAAAATCGCTCCACACGACGTGCGTCACGCCATTCCGGGCGACGTGGTCGCGTACCGAAGGCATCGAAAGCTGCGTAACAGCTTCGTGGTCGTGTGGGCTTTGACAGAATTCAAATTGGTCGCGTGTGCGCGACGAATTCGACGCGTATCCGTCGAAATCGCCCCGTATCCGTCCAATGCAAATTCAGTCATAACTTTGTGCACGCTAGTCAGATCGAGACGAAACTTGCGCCAACAGGACCGTATCATTTTTCTGGTCCTGCATACCAAGTTTGGTCCGATTCTGAGACAGTTGAAATCGACGTCGTTTTGCGGGCCCTACGGTTCCACTCAACGGGCGATTTTGTGCACGGCCCGCCGGAATCCAGCTTTGGACATACGGTTGGGTTCGTATAGGAAAACTGGATCCGTAGACATATAGTTTGATGACTTTAGAGACCTTTGACCTTGGCACGCTTTTCGGTGCAAAGTGGGTCCAACGGCGGACATCATTTTTGTCCGAAATTACCGTTTTGCCCCTGTGTCCAGAATTAGACTTAAGGACAGATAATCCTAGCTATTTTGACTATTCTAAGAACGTTGGTAATATTTATTTCAGCATCCGGAGACTTCTGCATGTGTTGACTGATTGTGGCTCATTGTGTAGTTTAGTATTGGTTTCTCCAGCTAAGGACCTCAGGCAAGTGCACTTTCTGATTGCTTTCCGATTCATAGTAGTCTTTTCATTTCATGTCTATACATATATCTTGCTGCTTGTTGACACGCTCGTCACACGGAGTAGTCGGGAGGGGAAATATCTTAGTATACATGTGGACTACCCAGAACTATCCTAGTGTCTCTCGTGAATGCTAGCCGCTGCACACGACACGTGCAGTGTGCCTTATTTACCCCCTAGCCGTTCACATGTTGAAACAGATATTTCATACCACTTAGATAGATGTCTTTTATTAGTTTTTCCTTGCTTACTTCTCTATCGTGCTATGACATTAGTTATCTTACAGTTTTCATCTCTCATATGCTATTTTCATGTCTTGTCAATTCTATTGTGTTTTGCATTGCCGTCGGTTTGTGTACTTGTTCCAATCCTGACTGGATAACCAACATTTTTCAGGTTTAGCCGCGATCACTCTTAGCACTGGGAGAACTTGGGTATGCTGAAGACGACCTAGAAATAGAAAGCAACTGTATCACTTTTATTAAATGTAACATCTTGTATATTCTTTAATTATAAATATTGTAATAAATGTAGAATTGTGAATGAGCAACAAAGGTATTTCTTGAGCATTTATTCTTGCGGGCTTGACAGCGTTCTACCGCCGACTCTGCGGCGTAGGCTGGCTTGGACACGTCTCGTATCCGAAAAGCGGGTGCGGATCATGACACCGTAGCTTGGTCAGTGCTTAATGATGTTCTGCCAGAGATGATACTTGTGTTTAAAAGACATAATGTATATATTGTATTGTATATTTCCTTGAGTTGTAAGCCTTATGGCATGTTTCAATGTAATGAAAGAGAGAGAGAGAGAGGCAACATGAACTTGTGGCATGTTTATAAAATACAATAGCCCCCCACCATAAACTTCTCTTCTTGTTTAATGCCTTCCTTCTCAAGTTTCTACTGTAACTTCAACAGCTCTTTGACTTGAGGCAACATGGCTTTCTCATCGTCAAATTGTATCGTGAAACTTTTTTTGATTAGATGGATTTTTGACATCTTCTTATATATCTTGTTGTGTCACTCCCACTTTTTCTAATTAGGATATTTTAGTAATTGTGTGAAATTTGAATTGTATTATTTTTTTATTATTAAATTGATTGGTGTGTAGCTGTGATTGGCATTTTTGGTAGTAAAAAATGATTTAACCTTAGTCAACCTTGATTAGAATACTAAACATGTGATTAGAATCCTTTTTAGCTAATTAGATTTTAAATTAGAGCTTTAGTCCACATTAGGAAACAAATTAAATTAATTTTTGGCTATTTTTACTTGTGGCTTTTTGGCCTTTTTGCTAATGGGCTTCACATGGGTTTTAATTGCATGGTGACCCATCCTAAACCCTAACCTAACCCTAGCTAACCCCTATGGCCGGCCAAACAGCAGCCCCCCTCTTTTATGTGAAAAACTTGTAGCCGTCAAGTTTCACAAACTCTAGAATTCTCCTTCTCCTCCAAAAGTTCACTTTTCTCAATTCTCATCCAAATCCTTCCAAAGGAAGTGTGTTGCAATCATTGGGAGGAGAGGAACTTGCTGGAGACCTGCTAGCAAGATATCGGAGGCGTTGGACCAAAGGAAATCGGCATCGACACGTTTGGAGGCCCGTTTCATTGAGATATTGACTCTCAATAGGTAAACCCCTATAAACACCTATAAATTCTATTTTTTCTTCGTAGATGCATCCATATAGGTATCCCGGACCTGTGCATGAATTTTGGTAGGTTTTCGTATTCGTTTGATAGGCGTATCGAGCACGTGTCGGTTTATTGGAACACGTGTTCGACAAAATGCCGCTTAGAATTGAAAGTTCGTATTTTTTGATTCTGTTTTCAAGAATTTGTTGTTGTATATATTTTAAACAACTTTCATGAAGATGGATCTCGTTTTTGTAGGCTGGACGTACCCACTTCTCGTGCCCTTACACTGGGTGCGGGTCATGGCATGTTTTAGTGGTGGCCTATGCAGGTCGAGAGTCGCAACTAGTGCGATTTCGTAGTAGTACTCGAACTAGAGTATCACTACAGCCTGCAGTAGGATATATGATATAAGTTTAAGGTACTCAATCACATTAGGAAAAACTCTTATCTAATTCTTGCTGTTAATTACCTTCCTTTGAAATAAACTGTCCTCCTTTGATTATATCGCTTCCTTTTTAGTAATTAATTATTTGTTTGATCTGTCTTCAGGATGGTGGAGACACGATCGCATCGTTCTTGCCTAAGGGATACCACTGAGTGGTCTGCCACTTCTTGCCCGACTCAGCAGGACCCTGGGACCGTAGCACCTCTCATTCCTGCTTAGGTAGGAGCATCTACAGCTTTTGGGGGTGCTCCTCCACCGGTTCCGAGGACTACCCCGGGGATTCAGGAGATGCTACCGCCATCGCCTCAGGGGACAGTTGATATGGCATAGTTTTTTTCCTTCTTCCAGCAGATGACAGAGGCTCAGCGGCGCCAGTCGGAGGATATAAGGTAGGGCATTGACAATGCCCATCAGCTAGCCATGGTAGCAGTAGAAAAGGTGACTGCCCAGCCGCAGGAAGGGCAGATACAGCCGTACCAGCCGAGGACCCCGAGCATTCAGGACTTTCAGAAAATGCGATCGCGAGACTTCAAGGGTACTGAGGGTATCCTATATGCCGACGACTGGATCGAGCATATAGAGGAGATCTTTCATCTTACGAAGATACCAGCTAGACTTTAGATAGAGGCAGCGGGCAGCCAGATGTATGACCTTTGCCCGCACATGGTACCAGACCGACCCCAGGATTGGTAAAGAGGGGCAGACATGGGAGGCTTTCCAGAAGCTCTTCAAGGAGAAGTTCTTTCCTGACACAGCACTTGGCGCCTTGGAGACGCAGTTCGAGAACGTGGTTCAAGGGAACCAGACAGTAGAGGAGTATGCCGGAGAGTTCTGCCGCCTGGGCAGATTTGTTGAGGGCCTTAGCGAGATGACGATGGCTAGGAGGTCCGGAAAGGGCTTGGTCAAGGAAGTCAAGTCCTTGACCAAGAGTGACAAAAATACTATCTTTGAGGAGATTCTGTCGGAAGCTATCGCAGCGAAAGATGACCTCGAACTGAAGCTGAAGAGAGGTCATGATTCACATGAAGCCGGCAGCAGTGGAGGCCCGGCCAAAAGGCCCCATTTTCAGTAGCAATATCAGCTGAAGCCGTTCCAGCAGCAATAGTTCTAGAGTCAGGGTCGTGTGCCTTTTCAGCAGAGGCAGATACAGTAGGCACCTAGACAGCAACAAGTCATCAGTTGCACCTTTTGCAAGAAGCCAGGACATGGGTGGAATGACTGTAGAAGGAGGCTTGACAAGTGCCTACTTTATGGTTCATCGGAGCACCAGCTGAGGGACTGTCCCATATCTTCAGGACATACAGCTCAGGGAGTATGTCACGCCCCAGAACCAGAATACTGGAGAGCGGGGGCAGACATAGCCAGCTACGTATATTGAAATAGAATAAATCTCAACTATACGGTCACGGCTGTCTAGATATGAGGGTTTACTACAAGCCAGCAGTCTCTTAAGGTCAAGCCTATTGTCTCAATCTCAAGCAATTAACAGAGTTACAAGATATTAGAGCATTAAATATATATATATAAGGCGTCCCAAATATTACATATTGGATGATCATGAAGCTAGTCGTACAAAATGATGGGACTAGCAAGAGTTCAGTCATACATGATCAACCCTAGGATTTGTTAATCATGTTTACAGCCCGTAGGCAGATAGTAAGTAAATGTGCATCGAGCTAACAGGTGCTCGTCGGCTAAACGTCTCAAAAGAATAAATTTACATATAAGTGGGTGAAACAAAAAGGAAAACCCACTCTTGGCCCGGGTTCCGTCTAGTTGTCACCATTGGACTGGAAGCTCGGTAGATCCTCGGGAGCTGCTCCGAAATCTGGCCACACAAAACCAGCTGGGTCAAACCCCAGAAGGAGCAAGTGCCACAAGGGAGGCCACAAATAAGAACAAAAGCCAGCATATCAGAACATAAAGAATAAAGTAAAGTACAAGTAATAAAAGTACACAGGGCGATAAACGACTAGGAACGTGGAACCATTCCGGGAGCCAGGTTACAATCCTTAAACCAAACAAGGACCGGGATTGTACCCCTTCGCCTGAATAGCTCACTGTCTCTACCCATTTATCGTTAAGATAAGTAAAACAAACATGCTCAGGAGATAGCAGGTACTGGAGCTAGACAAGACTTAGACAAGGCTGGACACCATCTATTCATAATCGGCCAAGCAAATACTACGGCTTACTACTTTACCTAACTAGGGTTATCACAAGCCTAATTACTAACAAGATGCAAGTGAGAAACTCCCAGTCCCAAGCCCTGCAGACCATCCAGTTATCCTTCCGCGGGTTGAGAGTTATAGGTGGGTACATCGCCCAGGAAACGATATACCCTTAGGTGACTTAGAGGGTGCAACACATGACAGTGTGCTGGAAATGTGCTCTACTCGTCGGCAAGCTACAAGTCCATTAAAGCGCCCAGATAACGAGATTGCCTGTGACTGGGAATTCTCCATGTTCTAGTTTGATCTAATAATTAGCCTAATCCAATTTAGCGCGAGTCCCTGGCCGTGGTACCCAGGAAGTCACGTCCTAGACATGATGCAAGACAAGACAAGTGGATTGTGCAAACAAGCAAGCAGGAACACCCACGGTGTCAAGGCAAGTCAAGTCAAGTTATCAAGTCAAGTCAAGTCAAGTCAAGAGTGCGCCGCCACGGGCCACTATCAAGTTATCAAGGTAAATCATGTCAGGGTACTTGTCAGGGGTGCGCCACGACGGGCCACTATCATGTTATACTAGTTCCTTGTCATACCATGCTGTGTACAATAGTTATTCCAAACATATTAAGCAAAATCAAGTTCATGCCAAAAGGCGTAAGGATATAAAATGGGCGTAAAATACCTGATAAAATACTAATATAAAATAGGACTATAGAAGAGCCAAGATCAAGAAATAACAAATTCATCATAGACAAGTAGGTTGTGCAAGGGGGTCAGGAGTAGGTCTACGCAGGGTGTGTACTGCGCGTGGAAGAGCTGCGCAAGAGTTGTCTTGCGCAAGGGTAGACTGCGCAGGGGTTACCTTGCGCAAGGGTGGGTTGCGCAGAAGTGAATTGCGCAGGAGCGGTTTGCGCAGAAGTGAATTGCGCAGGGGTTACTTTGCGCATGGCTGGATTGCGCATGGCTAGCTTGCGCCAGCGCCGTCCAGCGCAGCGCAAAGCGCTGGCCAAGTGACTGCGCAAACGACCATGCGCTAAAGAGCACAGGCCAGGGTGCGCAATCGGCCATGCGCTAAAAAGCGCAAGGCAGGGGGCTGTTCTTCCTGGCCGAGAGCAGTCCAAAAACACCAAGAACTTCAAATCTTCATATTTTTGTCAAATCAAAACCAAATCTAGATTTTCAAAATTCTAACTTGAGTAAAATTGAATTCTCTTCCACATGGAAGCATCAAAACAAGCAAAAATCAAAGTTTAATAGATCAAAACCAAGGATTTCCGAAAATGGTTAAAACCTAGATCTAGAAGAATAAAAGCTCCAAATCACAAAATTCCAAGTTCTAATGTTGATCTACATGTCCTAATCTATCAAATGGACAAATAAAATTGGGTGCTTATTTGTTGGCAAGGTGCACTTGCCTAATGGGTTGGGGAGTTGTGTGGAAGAAGGAAGAAGAAGAAGTTTGTAAGAAATAAATGAGAGAATAAAGAGGAGACAGAAAAGTAGGTGGTGTTATAAAGTGGGGGAGTTGTGGTGTGTTGAGGGAGGAGTGTAGGTTAAGGTGTTCCATTCATGATGAACCAAACTAAACCAACTTTCACAAAATAAAATCAAGCCATGGTCCAAAATCCATTTACGAGAAACCAAAATCCGCAAGTCGAGAAAATTAAAATACGTGCCAAAATCAAATACGAGCATAAATACGAAATACAGGAAATGGGGGTGACAACTCTACCCACCTTCAAAGAATTCCGTCCTCGGAATTTAATCAAGGAGCTAGAGATTGCCACGACAAGCTATACTAAGCACAGACAAGCTACACTAAGCAGTTCAATTATACAATCATACAATGCAAGCAAGGAAGGGAAAGCGTAAGGCATAAGAAAGATATTATACCTCACGAGTCAAACAGGTAGGGGTATTGCGATCGGATGTCGTCCTCACGCTCCCACGTTGACTCACCTAGAGAGTGATGACCCCAAGCAACACGGACTAAGTTAATAGTCTTGTTCTTGAGCGTCTTTTCTCTCCGGTCCAATATAGACACGGGCCTCTCCTCATACGAAAGGTTGGTACCAACAACCAATTCCGAATGATCTAGGATATGGCTCGGGTCCGGGATGTACCGTCTTAATTGGGATACATGGAATACATCATGTACCTCACTTAGCGACGGCGGAAGAGCGAGACGATAGGACACATCGCCTACTCGCTCCAGAATATCGAACGGCCCTATATACCTAGGACTAAGCTTTCCCCGCACGCCAAAACGAATGACGCCGCGGGTGGGCGAGATCCTAAGGAATACATGGTCGCCGACGGCAAATTCCAAGGGACGCCGATGAGCATCGGCCCAATGGCGCTGGCGATCTTGAGCAACTCGGAGGTGATCTCTGACTCTCCTGACCACTTCAACCGTCTGAGAAATCAGTTCTGGACCGAGCATCTGCCTCTCTCCGACATCGTCCCATGCTAACGGAGATCTGCACTTCCTACCATACAGAGCCTCGAAGGGTGCCATCTGGATACTGGCCTGGAAACTATTGTTGTACGAGAATTCCACCAGGTGCAGGTGATCCTCCCACGAACCACCGAAGTCAAGGGTACATGACCGCAACATATCTTCGAGAGTTTTTATAGTGCGCTCGGACTGCCCATCTGTCTGCGGATGATACGCTGAGCTGAACTTGAGACGAGTCCCCAAACTTTGATAAAGACTGCGCCAGAAGTGCGATGTGAATCTCGTATCCCTGTCCGATACTATGCTGACTGGCACTCCGTGAAGTCTGACAATCTGCCTGAGATACATCTCTGCTAGCTGTGCCGTCGACTGTCCAACTCTAAACGGAAGAAAGTGTGCCACCTTGGTAAGCCTGTCCACAATGACCCAAATAGCATCTCTGCCTGCCGGAGATCTGGGTAACCCAGTCACGAAATCCATGGTAATGTGTTCCCACTTCCATTCTGGGATCGGTAAAGGTTGAAGAAGTCCAGCTGGCCTCTGATGTTCAGCCTTGACTTGTTGGCAAACCAAACATCGAGAGACATACCGGGCTATCTCCCTCTTCATACCATTCCACCAAAAGTATTGACGAATATCTCTGTACATCTTCGTGCCGCCTGGGTGAATGGAGTACTGCGAACTGTGAGCCTCTGCCATGACTTCCTGTCTGATATCTCCACTGGGTACACAAAGACGCGTGCCGTGTCGAAGTGTACCATCCTCATGAATATATAACTCTGGCCTTCTCCCTGCCTCGCACTCTGCTCTGAGACGTTGAATCTTGGAATCTGTTAACTGTGTTGTCCGGATCCTCTCAACTATGGTGGACTGAATCTGTAGGCTAGCCATCAAGGCCACATTGGAAGGAAGAACCACTTCAATTCCCATCTTCTGAAGATCCGACAATAACTCTGGTTGCGCCGTCAGGAAATAAACTCCGGCTCTCCGGCTCAACGCATCTGCTACAACGTTGGCCTTCCCTGGATGATACTGCAAATCCACATCGTAGTCCACAAGTAGCTCGAGCCATCTTCTCTGCCGCATATTAAGATCCTTCTGGGTAAAGACATACTTCAGGCTCTTATGGTCAGTAAAGATCTCCACTCTGTCTCCGTACAAGTAGTGCCTCCACAACTTAAGTGCAAACACTACTGCTGCTAGCTCCAAGTCGTAGGTCGGGTAATTCTTCTCATGATCACGGAGTTGACGTGACGCATAAGCAATTACCTTCCCATGCTGCATCAAAACACATCCCAATCCTCTGCCTGAAGCGCCGCAATAAACTGTGAATCCTCCGGTCCCATCTGGAAGGGTGAGAATGGGAGCCGTTATCAAACCTCGCTTCAACTTCTCAAATGATTTCTGACATTCTGCTGTCCAAACGAACGGCACATCCTTGCGGGTCAACTGGGTCATCGGCGCTGAAATCCTTGTAAAATCGGAGACGAACCGCCGGTAGTAGCCGGCCAATCCAAGAAAGCTGCGAACTTCTGCTACTGAGCTGGGTACTGGCCATGCCTCGATAGCTACAATCTTCTGGGGATCCACTTCCACTCCTCCTCTGGTAATGATGTGACCCAAGTACGAAATGCGATCGAGCCAGAACTCGCATTTACTGAACTTGGCGTACAACTGGTGCTCTCTGAGAATTTGGAGGACAACTCTGAGATGCTGCTCGTGCTCTGCTTCACTCTTGCTGTAGACCAGGATGTCATCAAGGAACACTATCACAAACTGATCCAAGTAAGGCATAAAAATACGGTTCATGAGGTCCATGAACACTGCCGGCGCATTGGTCGCTCCAAAGGGCATAACTAGAAACTCCCAATGCCCGTACCTAGATCTGAACGCCGTCTTCGGGATGTCCTGCTCTCTGACTCTGATCTGGTGGTATCCTGACCGCAAGTCTATCTTCGAGAAAACTGAAGCCCCTTTGAGTTGATCAAACAAGTCATCTATCCTTGGAAGAGGGTATCTGTTCTTGATTGTCACTGAGTTCAAGGTACGGTAATCAACACATAGCCTAGACGTACCATCCTTCTTTTTCACAAGAAGCATCGGGGCTCCCCAAGGCGATCCACTAGCACGAATGAATCCCTTGGTTCTAAGTTCTTCAATCATCTTGTACAAAATCTCCAATTCTGAAGGCGCCATCCTGTAGACTCGCTCTGATACTGGTGCTGTCCCGGGAATCAAGTCAATGGTGAACTCGATCTCTCGCTCTGGTGGCATCCCTGGAAGTTCCTCTGGGAAGATATCTGGAAACTCTTCAACTATCCGGGGCAACTGCACTGCTGCTACTGCCATCCGCAATACTGGAGGAGATGGCTCTACTGTGCCTCTGGAAAATAAAAACTCTGGCTCTCCGGGAATACTAAAGACAACTCTGCCAACATGGCAGTCTATCCTAGCATAATGGTTCCTCAACCAATCCATTCCTAGGACTACATCATAGTCTGCCATAGGGAACTCTATGAGCCTAGCGGGGAACTCTCTACCGCTAACTACGATCCGACACGAGGAAAACACTCGATCTACTCCCACAAGACCATTACCAGTAAGTATATTGAGCCTCACTGATAATGACTCGGGCTCCAATCCTATCCGTGTCGCGAATCGTGCAGACATGAATGAATGCGATGCACCAGAATCAAATAATACAGATGCTGGAAAAGTGTTGACGAGAATAGTACCTGCCACTACCTCACCTGGTGCAACTTCTTCTTCCATGGTCATCATCATAGCCTGACCTCTAGCTGCGGGTCCTCTCTGCTGGAAACCCCTCTGTCGGTTCTGTGCTGGAGCCTGGGTGATCTGCTGCTGGTTCTGCTGCTGAAAGGCCTGGGCCTGGGGCGCCAATGGCCTCGGGTACTGCTGTTGCTGCTGAACTGGAGCTGGGGCTGGTCCTCTCACCGAAGAACTAGAAAGGTTGGATGATGATGCACCTCCCCTATTCGGGCAGGTCCCTATCTGGTGGTCTGCTCCTCCACAAGCCAGGCACAATCCCTGTGCCCTACGACACTCTGCCACTACATGGCCCGGCTTCCCGCAATGAGAACATCCCACCGCGGAAGACTGCTTCTGCTTCTGCTGCTGCGGGTACGTCGGGGTCGAATGCTGAATCGACGTCACTGAGGCCGCCCGCCTCGGAGTTCCAATGGTTAATCCCCTAGCTGCCGGGGCTGGAGCTGATGGTTGGTGCATCTGACTGTGGGACCGCTTCCTGCCTCCGGTCCTGTCCACAATTCTACGGGAGGTATACTCATGCCTCCTTGCTGCCTTCAATACTGCATCGAACGTCTGGTGCTCGAACTGCTCGACAGCCAATAATATCTCTAAATGCAGTCCCTGCTGGAACCGCTGAGCCCTATCGAACTCGGTTGCCACCAAGGTGGGGGCGAACCTACTCAGCCTGGAAAACTCGGTCGCATAGCCATCGACCGTCCTGCCTCCTTGCTTCAAGTTGGTGAACCGGGTCTGCAGGTCATACCGTGCCACCGCATCAAAGTACTTTGTCTGGAACCTCTCTCTGAACGTCGCCCAAGTGACTGGTGCTGCTAATCCCATAGCCTGAGCCGCCCACCAATCGCGAGCCAAGTCTAACAACTGTAGCCGTACCACGGCCACCTTCTCATTCTCAGGTGTCCTAGCTGCTTCTAGAACCACCTCGGTATCCTGAAGCCAAGCGTCTGCGGCAATCGCATCTTCACTGCCGTCAAAGAAGCGAGGGTTCAAGCGCTTGAAACTGTTGGCCGCCTGATTCCCTTGGGGACCTCCTCGGTTTAGTGCATCATGAACTTCCTGGTGCAAGGCGTCGCCTCGACGATCTTGGGATGCAAGCAGTTCTCTGATAAGCCCTACCAAAGGTCCCTCATCCTGTCTAGCTGGTTGAGCGGACGAAGCTGCCTGAACTAGAGGTTCCGAGCCTCCGGGAAGCATAACTCGGGAGGCTACTCCAGAGTGCTGAGCTTGATCTTCCTGGCGCTGGGGTGCTTGTCGAGCTTCCTCTGGCTGGTTGGCAGGTCCGGGAGTAATGCCGCTGAAGAAGACGACATAGGGAACAGTAAGGAAAGGACCAGGACAGATCAATGATACAAGCAATGTGATCAGGTCGAGATTCTCAGGGATTTGAAGATACGAGCAGAGATCAAGGACGAATATTGATTGAGACATCTATTCGGTAAACCCTCACATTTCTTGATTGACAAGACCTGCATGGGCCACCACTAAAACCATGTCACGCCCCAGAACCAGAATACTGGAGAGCGGGGGCAGACATAGCCAGCTACGTATATTGAAATAGAATACATCTCAACTATACGGTCACGGCTGTCTAGATATGAGGGTTTACTACAAGCCAGCAGTCTCTTAAGGTCAAGCCTATTGTCTCAATCTCAAGCAATTAACAGAGTTACAAGATATTAGAGCATCAAATATATATATATATAAGGCGTCCCAAATATTACATATTGGATGATCATGAAGCTAGTCGTACAAAATGATGGGACTAGCAAGAGTTCAGTCATACATGATCAACCCTAGGATTTGTTAATCATGTTTACAGCCCGTAGGCAGACAGTAAGTAAATGTGCATCGAGCTAACAGGTGCTCGTCGGCTAAACGCCTCAAAAGAATAAATTTACATATAAGTGGGTGAAACAAAAAGGAAAACCCACTCTTGGCCTGGGTTCCGTCTAGTTGTCACCATTGGGCTGGAAGCTCGGTAGATCCTCGGGAGCTGCTCCGAAATCTGGCCACACAAAACCAGCTGGGTCAAACCCCAGAAGGAGCAAGTGCCACAAGGGAGGCCACAAATAAGAACAAAAGCCAGCATATCAGAACATAAAGAATAAAGGAAAGTACAAGTAATAAAAGTACACAGGGCGATAAACGACTAGGGACGTGGAACCATTCCGGGAGCCAGGTTACAATCCTTAAACCAAACAAGGACCGGGATTGTACCCCTTCGCCTGAATAGCTCACTGTCTCTACCCATTTATCGTTAAGATAAGTAAAACAAACATGCTCAGGAGATAGCAGGTACTGGAGCTAGACAAGACTTAGACAAGGCTGGACACCATCCATTCATAATCGGCCAAGCAAATACTACGGCTTACTACTTTAACTAACTAGGGTTATCACAAGCCTAATTACTAACAAGATGCAAGTGAGAAACTCCCAGTCCCAAGCCCTGCAGACCATCCAGTTATCCTTCCGCAGGTTGAGAGTTATAGGTGGGTACATCGCCCAGGAAACGATATACCCTTAGGTGACTTAGAGGGTGCAACACATGACAGTGTGCTGGAAATGTGCTCTACTCGTCGGCAAGCTACAAGTCCATTAAAGCGCCCAGATAACGAGATTGCCTGTGACTGGGAATTCTCCATGTTCTAGTTTGATCTAATAATTAGCCTAATCCAATTTAGCGCGAGTCCCTGGCCGTGGTACCCAGGAAGTCACGTCCTAGACATGATGCAAGACAGGACAAGTGGATTGTGCAAACAAGCAAGCAGGAACACCCACGGTGTCAAGGCAAGTCAAGTCAAGTTATCAAGTCAAGTCAAGTCAAGAGTGCGCCGCCACGGGCCACTATCAAGTTATCAAGGTAAATCATGTCAGGGTACTTGTCAGGGGTGCGCCACGACGGGCCACTATCATGTTATACTAGTTCCTTGTCATACCATGCTGTGTACAATAGTTATTCCAAACATATTAAGCAAAATCAAGTTCATGCCAAAAGGCGTAAGGATATAAAATGGGCGTAAAATACCTGATAAAATACTAATATAAAATAGGACTATAGAAGAGCCAAGATCAAGAAATAACAAATTCATCATAGACAAGTAGGTTGTGCAAGGGGGTCAGGAGTAGGTCTGCGCAGGGTGTGTACTGCGCGTGGAAGAGCTGTGCAAGAGTTGTCTTGCGCAAGGGTAGACTGCGCAGGGGTTACCTTGCGCAAGGGTGGGTTGCGCAGAAGTGAATTGCGCAGGAGCGGTTTGCGCAGAAGTGAATTGCGCAGGAGCAGTTTGCGCAGAAGTGAATTGCGCAGGGGTTACTTTGCGCATGGCTGGATTGCGCATGGCTAGCTTGCGCCAGCGCAGTCCAGCGCAGCGCAAAGCGCTGGCCAAGTGACTGCGCAAACGACCATGCGCTAAAGAGCACAGGCCAGGGTGCGCAATCGGCCATGCGCTAAAAAGCGCAAGGCAGGGGGCTGTTCTTCCTGGCCGAGAGCAGTCCAAAAACACCAAGAACTTCAAATCTTCATATTTTTGTCAAATCAAAACCAAATCTAGATTTTCAAAATTCTAACTTGAGTAAAATTGAATTCTCTTCCACATGGAAGCATCAAAACAAGCAAAAATCAAAGTTTAATAGATCAAAACCAAGGATTTCCGAAAATGGTTAAAACCTAGATCTAGAAGAATAAAAGCTCCAAATCACAAAATTCTAAGTTCTAATGTTGATCTACATGTCCTAATCTATCAAATGGACAAATAAAATTGGGTGCTTATTTGTTGGCAAGGTGCACTTGCCTAATGGGTTGGGGAGTTGTGTGGAAGAAGGAAGAAGAAGAAGTTTGTAAGAAATAAATGAGAGAATAAAGAGGAGACAGAAAAGTAGGTGGTGTTATAAAGTGGGGGAGTTGTGGTGTGTTGAGGGAGGAGTGTAGGTTAAGGTGTTCCATTCATGATGAACCAAACTAAACCAACTTTCACAAAATAAAACCAAGCCATGGTCCAAAATCCATTTACGAGAAACCAAAATCCGCAAGTCGAGAAAATTAAAATACGTGCCAAAATCAAATACGAGCATAAATATGAAATACAGGAAATGGGGGTGACAGAGCAGGAGACAAGGCTCCGACAGGTCTAGAAGGGACCATTATAAACTCAGCAGCAGAAGTTTATCCAGTACCAGCAGCAGACCAGAGAAGGTCAGCAGGGGTGAGCTTTTGCAATGTCAGCTGAGGATGTAGAAGTAGTAGGAGATCTGATAGCAGGTTCTGTTCTTCTTGACTCTTTTTCTTCATTCGTTTTGTTTGATTCTGGGGCTTTCCATAGCTTTATGTCTGTATCATTTGCTATTAGACACCATCTATCTTCTGAACCGTTGCATAGGAGTTGCAAGATCATGACTGGGGGTGGTATCATCCTCGTTAGTGATATTTACAAGGATCGGAGAGTAGTATTAGAAGGCCGAGAATTGGATGTGAGTCTGTTCATAATGCCATTACCGAACTACGATATTGTACTCGGAATGGATTGGTTGAGTAGGCACCATGCCAGTATAGATTATCGCGGTGGTAGAGTTCTTTTCAGAGTGCCAAGAGAGCCAGAGTTTGAGTTCACCATATGGAAGGCAGAGCAGAGCAACGAAGTTTTCTGCGGAGTTTCAGTAGAGGAGCAGAGCACGCCACATCCATTGATAGCTGAGTTCATGGATGTATTTCCAGAGGAGTTGCCAGGGTTACCTCCAGACAGAGATATGGAGTTCTCTATAGATTTGGTGCCCGGCACAGAGCCGATATCTCAGCACGTCTATAGAGTGAACAACAGCGAGCTATTAGAGTTGAAGAAGCAGATAGATGAGTTGTAGGACAAAGGTTTCATCCAATCGAGTTCTTCACCGTGGGGTACACCGGTACTCTTTGTGGCGAAGAAGGATGGGTCGGCACAGATGTGTATCGACTACAGGGCTCTCAACAGCCTCACGATCAAAAACAAATACTCGCTGCCGAGGATCGATGATCTGTTCAATCAGTTGAGCGAAGCGAAGGTACTTTTCAAAATTGATCTGAGGTCAGGTTACCATCAAGTGAAGGTGAAGAAGGAAGACATTCTGAAGACAACATTTAGGACACGGTATGGCCAGTTTGAGTTCATGGTGATGCCGTTTGGGTTAACTAACGCCCCGACAGTATTCATGAACCTAATGAACAAGGTATTCCACTAGTACTTAGACAAGTTCATGGTGGTATTCATCGACGACATCTTGGTGTACTCGAAGACCCCATAGGAGCACGAGGAGCACTTGAGAGTAGTTCTGGAGACTCTTAGGAAGGAGCAGCTTTATGGCAAGCTCTCGAAGTGTGAGTTCTTCTTGCACTACAACAGATATGGGATACGATAGCGTGCTCAGAACGCTGTAGAATGCCTATTATAGCATATTCTGTCCGCTATAATTGCCTCATGTACAAGAACGTTATAAAGTTATAACGTTCATGAACGCTATTGATGGATTATAGCGTTCCATGGCGCTATAGACAGGTTATAGCATTTAAGAACGCTATACCAGTGTTATAACATTTAAGAACGCTATAGAAAAGTAATAGCATTCATGATCGCTATTGAGTTACTATAGCGTCCATGAACACTATAGACTTGTTATAGCAGTGACAAATGCTATAGAGTTTACATAGCATTTACGAACGCTGTAGTTTTTTAATAACGTTTGCTAACGCTATAAGTATTTATGGCGTTCGTGATCGTTGTTGATATTTAATTGCGTTCATGTATGTTATTGTTTGTTAATAGCTTTTCGATGCAAATTGGTTTTTATAGCATTTCTTTCGCGCTATGATATGTGCACCAATAGCATGTCAGAATGCTATTGCAGAATGCATTAGTGTAAAGAAACAATTTACATCAGAATAGTATTGCAGCACATCAAAATAGCATTGCAGATATACAGAATGCCACAGATATCTATTGCATATATACACAGAATACGGGTATTCAAAATTTTAAATGCTTCTCGACGAATCAATCACAGAATGAATTCTGAACATAAGTAAATTCATTAATTTTACTGTCAAGAACATTCAAAATCCTTCATAATTTTTTCAAAATTAAACATTAACAGCGTAGTCAGCGTTTAATTGTTTCCATACATATATCCAAAATGTTGCATATCCAAAATTTAGCTCGAACCCTTCGAGCCTATCCACAACCAAAGCTCCTCAAAAATCCTTTTACTTCATCCAACCTACAGGGGAAAACATTAGTGTTCGTGGTTAATAAACAAGCAGTTGAATTTATGAGTTAACTATCAATAGAAAATTGCCTAAAATTCTATGAGTTATAATCAACCAAACAACTGGAATCCATTGTCAGTTGAATTTATTAGTGATCCATTCATATCCATACATACTTAGCAAGTCCACAACTTGTGGCAATGGAGGGCATTGACTCCAATGTCTGAACTTTGATTGCAATTTTTGTAAGTAATATTCTTTATATTCTTTTCCTTCATATACTAATAAGGTAACAAACTTTAGTGGTAGTTAAAAAAAAAGTCATATTATTAAGTTTGTTGCTTCCAGTACTACAAATCATATGACAACTTCCCTGAAACATAGCAAAATATGTAGACATGATATTGAATGTAAACTTTCATCTTACTATAATATTCAGTACTTATACCATTCCTGGACTAAGAGAGAGGTATCACTAAAGACGTACCTAATCTTCAAACGGCATAATGTGGTCTGTTGGCCAATATTTCATCGACAATGCGAGCAAAGCCTTTTCTACTTCCAAGGTACGGCATTGTTTGTTTTTCTCTCATTTGTTTAAACTTTGTAGACCTCTCCTACGTATAATCACATGCATATTATTAGATAATACCTTAAATGATAGACATTGAAGCTTCAAAAAGACACGTATTGTGCCTGTATGCGACTGAAGTGCAAGACAGAATTCATGTGCAAAAGACTTGCACTTAAATAATCCCATAAGTTATTGGCAAAGCATGACAGGATGTCCAGCTCTATACAGTTGAAGCATGGACTAGTCAGCAACTAGTCGGCAAGCTCAGTTGAATTAATTTGAAGTGCATTATTCTTTCTTTCCTCGACGGTTTAGCTATTCAGTCCACAATCCTAGTACTCTTGGTGCATCACTAAATATGTATGATCCTAGAGAAGTGAAATAGTATTCTATGTATCATCTAATTGAAAATGTCCAACAATTTAACCAAGATAAATGATATGTAAAATAAATTCAAAAGTATATATTGTCTAACATAAAAATGTAAGAGAAATACATGGTACTAGTTGCTGACATGTGTCATCATGGTCATTATTAGCTCAACGTCTATATCCTTTTCGTCAATGTTACCAAAGGAACAAATTCTATTAGGGCTTAGTGGAAGAAATTTCATGTAGTTGTCCATGTAAACTTGGAATGACGACTTTATTAGTCTTGCATGGTTCACATAAATCAGAATTTTAAATGGAAGTAACTTGGTTGCAACTACAAAAACCATGCACTTTCTTCTTCATCGGAGATAACAGGGAGGGACATAGGGTTCTCAAAGGAAATTTAGCAAATGCCAGTTTTTGTATGATGTCATGGGATCCATCGCCGGAGCATCCAAATTCGGATGTGAATTAGACAAAAGCAATAACCACAAATATAATACTGAAATGCATATTGCAGCACACAAAAATTTCACTTACCTTAATCTGGTACATTCCATGAAGCTTCGCTAAAGGATCAAACACCTGCAAGGTCTCCAACATAATGCTAGACTGCATATAAAGTAGACTTAGGTTATGATTTGACAACCCTGGGCTAAATTATCTGTACCAAACTATGCTTAGTAGTGAAGAATGGAAAAACCTGCTTGTGCTGAGGCAAGTGACAAAGGGTGCGCATGTCCGATCAGCCAATTTGACAATGATAACTCAGACCTAAATAAGAGAAAATATTTCTTAATTTTCCTGCCGAAGGAGAATAAAACAATAAAAAATGATCTAGAATAAAAACTTGTTTCTTGTTTATAAAACATTTTAGATCTGTGCCCTTCTTGAGGAGATTAACTTGCCCAAAGAATCTCCAAAAGGACGCACCAAATATACAAGAGCAATAATAGATGTGGGCCAAGAATATTGGTTTTTCCCATATTTTGGTTTTGTTGGATAAAGCCTTCACTATTGCTGCAAGACATGATAGTGTAATACAATTATATGTTGAAAGTTGTAAAATGAATTACCTGTACCAAACTATGCTTAGTAGTGAAGAATGGAAAAACCTGCTTGTGCTGAGGCAAGTGACAAAGGGTGCGCATGTCCGATCAGCCAATTTGACAATGATAACTCAAACCTAAATAAGAGAAAATATTTCTTAATTTTCCTGCCGAAGGAGAATAAAACAATAAAAAATGATCTAGAATAAAAACTTGTTTCTTGTTTATAAAACATTTTAGATCTGTGCCCTTCTTGAGGAGATTAACTTGCCCAAAGAACCTCCAAAAGGACGCACCAAATATACAAGAGCAATAATAGATGTGGGCCAAGAATATTGGTTTTTTCCATGTTTTGGTTTTGTTGGATAAAGCCTTCACTGTTGCTGCTTAGACATGATAGTGTAATACAATTATATGTTGAAAGTTGTAAAATGAATATAGTTAACGCAACAGGAAAAAAAAAAACTTTTGTGCATCTCTTTCCCCTAGTTCAGTAACTTATTAGAATTTGGAATACAAGCAGAAATTCTCAACAAGATCTTGAAATAGTATGTGCCTTGTATTAGTTTAAGCCCATGTCCTCTTAAGCATATCTTGTTTTTCCTTGTAGATATTCGATGCTTGGAGTGAATTTTATAATTAGAATCCATGTTTTTAGTATAGACCCATAGTTATGATTTGTCTTTCTTCAAATAGAACATAAAGGCATAAACATGAAAAGGAAGATTTAGTAGTATCAAAAATCTAATATGTACTCGACAACTTCTAACAAAAAAACAAAAATTGCTATTCTTTGAACATACCACTGAAACAAGGTAGTACATGCCGCATTCAGCTAGACCGTTGTATAAGACACCTCCGGAGTTTGCAGAAATATCTTCTACACTTTCATTCATTGGACTGCTAGAAGAAACCACAAACTCAAGTGGCACAACATCCAAGTACTGCAGTTAGCTGATAGCTGATAGTTGTTCATTGGAAGATAGTAGACATGGGTACTGCAGTTAGCTGATAGTTGTTCATTGGAAGATGGTAACTACTGATACCACTAAATTTGGAGAAAATAATACTTAATTGAAGAAAACCGAAGTACCCTTGATAAATAAGTTTCTTCTTATTTACAATAAGTTACAATAAATCGAGAGTACAAAGAGAGACTAAATATAGAAAGAGTCTAATGAGTCAATAATATCATAGTACTTGGTATAGAAAGAGAGTACTCAGTGTGGAAACTGGAGTACTTGGTATGGAAAGAGAGTACTCAGTGTGGAAACTGGAAAGATAGACTCAAGTCTTTGATTAAACCTCAAAGATTGACTCAAATAACCTAGAAATCCACTAATACCGCTCCTGAAAGGCTAACACACACAAGGATTGGTAGACTCAAAATTCAGACTCCACAAAAATCTGCAATAGATGCACTCTGGTCTCTTTGAGAATAGCTGTCAAGTTGACATGCACCTTCAATCCATAACTTCGTGATCCTATCTCTAACAACAAATCCAAATATACAAATTAAGTTTGACATGCAATCTGGTCTCTTTGAGAATAGCAGGCATAGACCAGTAAACCTACTGGTATAAATTAAGTTTGACTTCATCCCAGTATGGAATGGACCATTTGATTGGAATAAGTGACAGCTACAAACTTTTACGTCACAAAGTATACATGTCGAATATCTATCGCATGTAGAGTTCCAAAATGCCTATAAAATTTCTAAGCCAGACACAGTTTATGAAATATTTTCTTGAGACAAGGCCAGTCATTAATGAGTGTCCATGTCCTAGGCTACGAGTACCAAGACCCTCTCCCATTTAGTTAAATTTGCCTGGACTGGGCCACTGGACTGGACAAGCCCCTTGATGGTTACATTATGAAACCTTAGGACTCACATTCCCCTGCTTCATAATTGTCCAGATACATCTACCAGACATGAATCTTGTAGTGGTTTAATGGATGAACCATCCAATTTCTTGGTAGCCCTTCATTGCTGTTCTCCATGCCTAAGGTCCTGCTCCTCTCCAATTTGTTCACAGTTGCTGTAGTGATTCATCTTTTGGTAAATGGTAAGGCTTGTAAACGATGCACATTTCACATTTCCTAAAACATACAGTCAACTGGCAATTTTGCCTCTTTAGTCCACTTCAACCTTAATCAAAATATTTGTGACACATTCTCGTTCTAACTCATCAAGTTTCTTTAGACAGAGCTTAAGAACAGTCCTCAAAAGCGAGATCGATACAACACCAAAACTGAAAATATTCCTACGAAAACAAAGAACAAGGTTGATAAACACCATATCATGGGAGGAGATCTCAGAAACAAAAGAATAAGCCCATGAAGCAATCACCAAATACAACAACCTGCCTTACCAAATATTACCAGGTCGGATCGGCATAGATGATGAACAGTGCTAGAACCTGAGATGTAAATTTGGTCTTATGATGTCAGTCTATGCATTTGCAATTACTATTAGTGTTGTAAAGACACCCAAAAATAGCAGAGTTACCTATCATGGAGTATGTTCTCAAATTTACTCTTTACAATCACATGGATTGGAGGCGATTTGCATCTAACTTTTCTTTCTGAAATGTAATCAGTAGTTTTAGGACAATCTATTAGTTATTTGAATCCCGTGAACAACAACTCCCACAATGAACATATTCAGGCTATATATGAACCTCACAAGACCAACTGTTTCCCGCAACTAGTACCAAAAGCACAATGGCTCGCCCCACTGGTCCACTCGCTGTTCTTATCACACTCACCCCTTCTGATCAGTGCACTACAAACATAGAAATAATGTGAACTGCAAGCGATTTATTGCTTCATCATGCAGCAATTTCTTAAATGGCATTGGAGGAATGACAACCAACTGCTTGAAAGGCTTTAAGAGCCTCAACACGGCAGCCAGATCAAAGCAAAATCCCCGGCAGGTTTGCACCTGCCTAAAAGCAGCAGTTACCCCTCTTTCTAGTGCACCTGTGTGCACACTTCTAGTTGTGCACACACCACCAACCTGCTGCTACTTCCTCTTTCCATTACACACCTGCTCTTTATGTATCCCTCTACACATATGCAAATACAAGGGTACATCCCCTATTACCTACTCTAGTGTAGGCAATACATATATATGCACCCCACACAGTCATACACACACTCTCACTCATGTATATGGGTATGAACACACACACAGACATAGGTAACCCACTGACATATATACACACACACATTACAATGCACAACTACTGCTCACTTCCCTCACATACACACTACACTACTTCTCTCTAACTCACACACTCCATATACACCTGATGCATAGCTCTCCAACCCTGCTTTTTGCAAACAGCAATACCTGCAATGCTTAAAGCTACTCCACTCTACTACCTGCCTACTGTAGGTTGTGTGCAGATGCACAAGCCACTCTCCATTACTTGCTGCTGCAGGTCCTAGCCCTGCTGGCCACAAAAACTTGTGTGCAGCCCCATACACACCCCTTCCCCTCTCTATTATTTGGGTGCAGTAGCCCCCTGCCAGTGTGCACAGAGACACAAAGTCCCCTGCCCCTAGCAGTACAGGAACACTCCTTGCATGTGCCTGCAGGTGCAAATGCAAGAACCCCCTGCTGCTTCCCTCTACTTATGCACATCAGTACACACGTTGCACTCCCTGTGCAAATCCTACCTGCTGCAGGGGTTAATCCCCTGCCTGCCACCTGTGTGCTGCACTTGGCCTGTCCAAGACACAAGGCCTGCACAGGACCAAGTGCTGCCCCCCTCTCATTGCCGATTACTCATAAGTATATGTACATGTATACACAACTTGACCATGTATCCGGTATCCTTTGGCCCAATCAGTTGGTTGATGGCGTCCAAGATTTTCCCACTTCGCACAATCAGAGAATAACACAGACATAACTCAAAATTTTTGATATCATTCATATACCAAAAACATAATAACCAACAAACCACATATTTATATATTTTTGGAACAAGCAATTCAACAAATACAATAAGTGTGTGTTATACCTGAAATGGTAGCAGACGAGCCCGTGTTTTACCCCGTCCTTGAATTCGTCAACATATGATCTCCTGGCAGAGCAGGACTGCTCCCTGAGGCAGCAGTTGTAGCCGTTGAGCTAGTCCCCCGAGTAGCTGTAGAATATGTAGATCCAATAGTTGTGGCGCAGGCCCTTGTCGTAGCCCCTATACCTGCTCCCTTTGGAACTCGAGATTACTATCGAGTTGGCCGATTGGAGCTAGAGATGATGGCTGGAGGGATCGGACCTGAGAACTTTGCCTTTCCATGATTCCACAGATACTTGCCCGAGCTGTTGGGGCGGCATCGAAGAGTTCGAAGAGGACAAAGGATCTGGCAGAGGAGCAAATGGAGAGGAGGGAAGACGATTTTGGAAGAGAGGATTTGGGAGGGCACACATAAATGAGACAAAATGAAAAATATAGAGTAGTTTCAAATTTTTGGAGAATTTTAGGGCGGCAAAAAAGTAAATACTGGTGTATCTTTAAATTGTGTTAACAACTAAATAAACCAACATTTTTTTTATTAGGCCCAAATCAATAAACCAACGATTTTTGTTTTCATTCTTTTGACTTGAAATAAACTGGATTTTTTTTTTCATTTTTTAAGTCAAAATTAATCGAGGTTTATACAAATCAGCATACATTTTAGACGTTCACATCCAAACGCCAGCTAATTCCCCGACATTTATTACAAAATGTTGGCATATCATGTCTATGCCAACTTTACAACAAATGCCAGAAAATAATTGTTGGAATTTCTCAACCTTTACGAGAAACGTCGATATTTTTTCGATGTTTTCTACATAACATCGGTATATCCTACATAAGCCGACTTTAACATAAACGTCGAAAAAATAAACGTCGCAAAAGCCAGATTTTCTTGTAGTGTGTATAGGTGGCAAGATTATATTCACAAATGACAATGAGTTTAAAAAGTTATCTCCAATGCAAAAATTTTGAGAAGACAATACAAATTAATTTTTTACAACTTCCAAGACAACTTTTACTCTTATACTTCTTTTTATAAACATTTTTATTCACAAATGATGATGTGGACATAAAGACATTGTGAAGTGCATTGTAGATCTAGACAACCAACTTCATATTGCCTTTGCCATGTCATTGCCATGTCAACTGCACACTTTATTTCACATTTGCATTGGAGAAGTACTTTTGTAAAAAATGGTTGTCATTCCTATGTGGCAACCATTTTTTTCAAATTCACAATTGGGTTGGAGATGCTCTAAGATTAGTGTATATACCAAAAATATATAATTTATTAATTATGGTGTTATTTTGTGACACACATGTCGTTAAATGTATGGTATTGTTCTGCGACATGCATGCACATGTCGCCAAATATATGGTATCGTTTTGCGACACACATGTACATGTCGCCAGATGTATGGTATCATTTTACGACATGCTGATGTCGCCATATATAGAGATTTTTTTTTTGGTGGAATTGCTATTTGGTTTCGCTCTAGTAAAATCTAAGTGGATTTTGCGACATAATAAAACTCATGTCGCCAAAATATGAAAAAAGTAGCCTTTGGAGTCATAAAAGACCCTATGTCGCTAAAATATGTTGCTAAAAATACAATTTCTTGTAGTGTAAATATACAAAGATATATTTCGTATATATATAACTAAATTTTCTTATTCAGTTTACCAGGGAGAGGAATTTTAGATAAAATTTCTAAAAGGTTAGTGGGATTAAACCAAAACCGAATCCCAAAACCGAAACCGAAATCGAAACCGAATAAGAAATTTTAGTATTTTCGAAACCGAAACCGAACCGAATTTTTTTCAAACCGAACCGAATCTCTTATTCGGTTAGGTTCGGTTCGGATTTCGGTCCAAAAACCGAATAATGCTCACCCCTAGACATACAGACATAGCAACGTTCAGAAAAAAACTATACCTTTAACAGCGTTCATAACACGCTATATAAAATTCTGTTAACAGCACTGCATAATGACCGCTATTGATAATGACATTCTAATAGCAGGGAGGCTTCAACGCTATATATAAACTGCTATTGTATGAACGTTTAATAGCACTTCAATATGAACGCTATGGATGATTATATTATAATAGCAGGGAGGCTCGAACGCTATAGATAAACTGCTATTGTATTCTATTTTAATAGCACTGCGGAATGAACGCTATTGATGATAACATTCTATAGCAGGGAGGCTTGAACGCTATAGATAAACTGCTATTGTATGCCCTATTTGTTGTAGTGCTGGATCGAGTTGATTTCCTAGGTCATATTAGGACCAGGGATGGGATCTCAGTCGACCCAAAAAAAATCAGAGCAGTTGAGGCGTGGACTGCTCCGATTTCAGTTGCAGAGATTAGGAATTTCCTGGGATTAGCATGCTACTACAGGAGGTTCGTTCAGGATTTCTCCTGGGTTGCAGAGTCATTGACTAGGCTGATCCGGAAGGACGTAAAGTTTATCTAGTCAAAGGAGTGTCAGGTCGCTTTTGATGAGTTGAAGAAGCGGTTGACGACAGTCCCGATTCTGATATTGCCATCAGGATCAGGCGGGTTAACTATTTATAGTGACGCCTCAGGGAAGGGTCTGGGTTTTGTCTTACAGCAGCATGGGAAGGTGATTGCCTATGCATCCAGGCAATTACGTCCGCATGAAAAGAACTACCCTACCCATGACTTGGAGTTGGCGACAGTTATCTTTGCTCTTAAGTTATAGAAGCACTATCTATTCGAAAAGCGTGTAAAGATCTTCACAGACCACAAGAGCTTGAAGTATGTGTTTACACAGAAGGAGCTCAACATGAGGCAGAGAAGATGGTTGGAGTTGATAAAGGACTTCGAATTTCGTTGCAGTATCCTCCAGGGAAGGCTAACATGGTTGCCGATGCCTTGAGTAGGTATCCGGTAGCTATGTGTTTGACGATGGATCGTCACCTGTTAGCAGATTTGGAGAGCCTGGGGATCGAGGTAATAGTGCCGGGAGTTGAGATGTAGATATAGGGACTACAGATTTAGTCAGACTTGATGAAGAGGATCAAGTCGACTCAGTTCGACAATGTTGCTCTGCGGTATATCCGAGAGCAGGTTCGAGCGGGACTTGTGGATGAGTTTGTCATTGCAGAGGATGGCGCATTGAGGCATGGTTCTAGACTGTGTGTGCCTAGTGGAGACCTTTGGGAGCAGGTTATGCAGGAGGCCCACCATTCTCAGTACTCTATACATCCATGTGCCAACAAGATGTATAGGGATCTGAAGAAGCATGTATGGTGGTATGGCATGAAGCGGGAGGTAGCTTGCTTCGTAGCCAAATGTTTAGTCTGTCAGCAGGTTAAGGCAGAGAGGCAGAGGCCAGGAGGGCTGTTACAACCATTGCCTATTCCGGAGTGGAAGTAGGAACACATTACGATGGACTTTGTTTCAGGATTGCCATATACACTATGAGGGAAAGACACGATTTGGGTCATCGTAGACAGGTTGACCAAATCAGCCCATTTCTTGCTATTCAAAGTGGGTTTGTCTACAGAGAAGCTAGCAGAGATGTACGTGCGTCATATTATCAGACTTCATGGAGTTCCTGTGAGCATTATCTCAGATCGAAATAGTCGCTTTACTTTCTATTTCTGGCAGAGTCTGCATACTAGTTTGGGCATTCAGCTCAAGTTTAGTACTGCATACTACCCTCAAATAGACGGATAGTTAGAGAGGACTATTCAGACACTCGAAGACATGCTGCAAACTTGTGTCCTGGATTTTAGAGGTTCCTGGGAGGATCATTTGTACTTAGTGGAGTTTGTATACAACAACAGTTTCCAGGCCAGCATTGATATGTCACCATTCGAGGCGTTGTACGGGCGTAGATGTCCTACTCCCTTATCTTGGGATGACGTTGGAGAGCGAGCTTTATTGGGACCTGCGATGTTTTTTGACGTAGCCGAGAAGGTGAAGCTCATCAGAGATCGACTTCGTATGGCGCAGGACAGACAGCAACGTTGGGCCGATAGCTACCGAAAATCTTTGGAGTTTGAGGTACAGCTTAGACTTATGATTAGAATTTTATTTGTTTTGTGATTTCATTTGATCATGTGATTGTTATAGCTAAGTTGAGACCATATTTGTGCTAGGTTGGAGATCTAGTGTTCCTTACACGAGGCACTATTCGCTTCGGTGGAGGTAGAAAGCTTAGCCCGCGCTTCATCGGACCTTTCGTTATCAGCGAAAGAGTCGGTGATGTGTCATACATACTGGACTTGCCATCTGCATTAGAGGGAGTCCATAACGTATTTTATGTGTCACAGTTGAGACGATATGTGGCAGATCCCAGCCATGTACTGTATCATTCCGAGATTGAGGTGGGCCCTACTCTTCGTTATCCAGAACATCCTGTAGAGATTCTGGATCGACGGAAGATGGTATTGAGGAACCAGACAATATCCTTGGTTCGCGTCGCGTGGAGGCATCACTCTCCAGGTGAGTCTACCTGGGAGATGGAGGATGAGAAATGCGAGCAATACCCTTATCTTTTTCAGTCTTTAGGTATGATTTTTTTATCCTTCTCATCTGTTCAGTTTTGTCTTTAATTTTGAGGACAAAATTATTTTAAGGAGGGTAGATTTGTCACTCCCACTTTTCTAATTATGGATATTTTAGTAATTGTGTAAAATTTGAATTTTTATTTTTTATTATTAAATTAATTTATGCGTAGCTTTGATTGATATTTTTGGTTGTAGCAAATGATTTAACCTTAGTCAACCTTGATTAGAATACTAACCATGTGATTAGAATCCTTTTTAGCTAATTAGATTTTAAATTAGAGCTTTAGTCCACATTAGGAAACAAATTAAATCAATTTTTGGCTATTTTTACTTGTGGCTTTTTGGCCTTTTTGCTAATGGGCTTCACATGGGTTTTAATTGCATGGTGGCCCATCCTAAACCCTAATCTAACCCTAGCTAACCCCTATGGCCGGCCAAACAACAACCCCCCTCTTTTATGTGAAAAACTTGTAGCCGTCAAGTTTCACAAACCCTAGAATTCTCTTTCTCCTCCAAAAGTCTACTTTTCTCAATTCTCATCCAAATCCTTCCAAACAAAGTGTGTTGCGATCGTTGGGAGGAGAGAAACTTGCTGGAGACTTGCTAGTAAAGAATCGGAGGAAATCGACATCGACGCGTTTGGAGGTCCGTTTCATTGAGATATTGACTCTTAATAGGCAAACCCCTCTAAACACCTATAAATTCTAATTTTTCTTCACAGATGCATCCATATAGGTACCTCGGACCTGTGCATGATGTTTGGTAGATTTTCGTATTCGTTTGATAGGTATATCGAGCACGTGTCGATTTATTGGAACACGTGTTCGACGGAATACCGCTTAGAATTGAAAGTCCATATTTTTTTATTCTGTTTTCATGAATTTGTTGCTGCGTATATTTGAAACAACTTTTGTGAAGACGAATCTCATTTTGGTTGGTTTTCGGTGTCCGAATCGGACACGGACACGCATGCACGAGGCCCTACACAGCCCCATGCATGCCCTGCTGTATGAGTGTCATAACTCGCCGCACAGGACACAGTTTTACGTGAAAATTCATGGACACGTAGGGGCAACCTCTATCCACGTGCTCCTAAAATTTTATGACATTTTGTGGAATGTGTATGGAGAAATCCAACACACATTGGCCGGTTGAACCGTACTCGTGCGTGAGAAATTGTCGCTGATACGTACTTCGTTCGCGGACACGACGCGACGAGGACTCGTTCCAGGAACACAGACACGAAGTCCTAGACCTAATCTACCCAGGGACTTGACCACGTGGCACGATGTGGCTCGTGTCATGAGCTACGGACGTCGATACGCGCCCACGAGGCCGTGCACGCGTACGTACAGCCCCTGCAGTCTGAGTGTCATAACTCAATGGATACGACACGGTTTGGCATAAAATTTTATAGACAGATGGGGGCAACCTCTACCCACGTGCTCGTGAATTTCTACGAGATTTTATTGAATATTTGCGAAGTTATCGTATCTGTGCTGATTCGGCTGATACCGTGCATGCGCGTACGTGCCCGTGCGATACACACTGACTGGACACGATACGGACACGGATTTGACCCTATGAGTACCCCAGCATGTCACACATGTATAAACTTTCGTGTTTGCCAAGTTTTACGAGTTCTAGTTGTGTATTTTATGTTTTGGGTGTCGAGTTGGTTTTCGGGTTTCGGTTGGGATTTTGAATTGAGTTTTTGGTTTGAAATTGGATTTTTGAGATTTAAACTTATATTTCTGAGTTTGATATTGGTTTTAGTTTAGTTTATGAGTTTGATTTTGTATATTGATATAATGTTTACATTCAAATGATTTTAATCTATATGTATAGCTTTCTTTGTATATATATATATATATATATATATATATATATATATATATATATATATATATATATATATATATATATATATATATATATATATATATATTGTATATATTGTATGTATAAATATGAGTTAAACTTAGATTTCTGAATTTTAGAGTTAGGTTTGGTGATATTTCTGATTTTGATTTTTTTTGTTAAACTATGGTTACATTCATGGTATATAAATCTGTATGTATATATAGTTTCATTGTATATAGATATCTATATTATGTATAGTGTTAGTATATATAGGTATATAGGCTTACATACTTTTAGGGGATATTGGTTCAGTTGATTGTATATTGGTTTGGGGCAGCCCCTACTACATAACAAAGACACAAAGCACACACCCTCCTTTCATTCTATGCCTATATATTCATATGTTATATATATATATAAATCCTTTATATCCATTGATAGATACTTATATATATAAAGTGTATATATGTATTTATATATATTATGTAAGTTATTCTCAGATTTTTAGTCTAACAGCAATCCTATACCAGCAACCATACTCATCTCTCACACATACCCTCACCCCCTTTCTTTATATATATATATCTATATATATATATATATATATATATATATATATATATATATATTAAAATATATATATAATGTATTGAATGAATGAGTATATATATGTATGTGATTTTGCTATTAGATATGGCCTATGGATTATTGAGTTAGTTTAGGATTGACCCAACGGGCCTAACTTGGCATAGTTGGCTAGCAAGTTGGCCAAGTTGACAAAAGTCAACTTTTGGTCAAACTTGATACAAATTGACTCAAACGGGCTTAAAATGGTTAGATAACTTAAGTTTGACCTAAACTTAGACTAGTTTAGTTGACTTAGGTTTGACCTAGTTTGACCAGAATGGTTGACCAAAGTTGACCAAGGTTGGCTTTGACCTAGTTTGACTAGAATGGTTAACCAATAGTTGACTTTGACCTAGAAGAAACTAGAATTATATAGCATGCATTGTAGATTACTTTTTATTTTATATTAGACACTTTATAACCTGTGGTTGCTTTAAATAGGACACAAATGTTCCGGTTCGGACTCTTATTCTCATCAGACAGTCGGAATATTAGGCGAGTACATTCTCTGACCGTTTCATACTTGCTAGGAATTATATTCTTGTTATAGACTAATTTACTTGATGTTGACACGATGTTATCACAGATTAGTACTATATGGATCTTTAAATGAGATGTTATCTCCCTCGGGTGCATCGAATACATTATGTCATGTGCTTTTCACGAATAACATGTATTTCATGGACTCTTATTATTCATGTACACTCATGTGCTCTCATGTACTCTCGTGATTTTCAGGTATAAACTTTCATGTACAATAATATAACCTGTCTAGATCCTTGTGTATTGATTGGGGTACGGGGGAGTAGAAATAGTCATATGAATAATTCCAAAGTAGTGTAATCATGTACAAATCAAGCCGTTCACATGTCTATCTTGTACTCTAAATCATATAGTCACTTATAGTTCTCTATTATCATATATAGATAGCTTTTGTTTATCAGTTCTCTCTTTCTTTTCATGCTTATTTCTTACAGCGTTTCACATATCTTATTCTATCGCATACTTTATATTTTCTATCATGATATGAACTGCGTGAGATGTATTGTGCTCGTTCCCATCCTGATTGGACTGTTAAAAATATTACAGGTGATGAGAAGGAGTTCAGCCCTAGCTATTATGGCACTGGCTTAGATGATACTGGAGTTGGACCCTCAGGAGGATCCAACAGTTGCTAAGGACTTGCCCATTGTCTAGTTTAGATTCTAGACTAGTTATCTTTTTTAGATGTTTTGTCTTTGAGATGTACTTCAGATTTTGGATTTTTGATGTTGTTTAAACATCCAAGCTTATTAACTATCAGTTGTAGTTCTCTGTTGAGATTTTATCCATCTTTTTATCTCTTTATTCCATCTTAGATTTTGTGATTGAGTTGTATTTTATATGTTGTCCTCCTTTGGGAGAGTATATCATTGTACAGATACAATTATATTGTTAGATGTTGTGACCTAGGACAACATTCTATTGCTAACATTGCGGCGTAGGTTGGACGTACCCACTTCTTGTGCCCTTACACTGGGTATAGGTCGTGACATGTTATGCTTCTCGAGAGACTCCCAGACATCTCTCGTATTGTCCTTCTTACTATAGGACTTTGTCATGGAATCATCTATGGACTTAAGAATCAATAACTTATACATATTATCTTCCTCCCACTTATGTTGCCTGGTAATGACCTCTACCAACTTTTATGCATCATTCATTTATGGAATAATTGGTTTTGGATCTGTCAACACTGTAGAAGCTTAAAAAAATTAACAGAGTGCGCTGCGCCATTCACAGATAGTGCACAACACTATCCATCAAATGATGCCTAACATCAAATGGCGCCCAGCATTAAATGGCGTCATTCATCATATAGCGCTAGTCTACCATGTGGCAATCTTCTTCGAGAAGCTAAATTATCAGTCACGATGATTGACAACACAACAGCCGAGGAAATCCCTTCGAGTCCTGAGGGTGCGGCACTCGAGAAAGATTTTTGTCAGATTTGTGATGATGACAACCGCCATACTTTTTCAGCGCCATCTATCAAATGGCATGACGTAATGAGCTCTTTACCGACTTAATACTCAGCACCATTCATAGTTGACGCCAATCAACAGAGTGGGCCATTTATTAAACTGGCGCCAATCAATCATTTAGAAGCAGTTAAAGATGATATGGCATGCATGCCACTAATCTTGAAGAACATGCATACGATACTGTCCATGACCAAGCGCATTTCTCTCATAGAAAGCAACGTGTCCCATGCAGTTAAGTTAACCATTCGTGCAAATAGATGAAACAGAACATGGTGTGCAAAGTAATACACGAATCAGTATATTTTATATTGTGCGCCAATCAATGTAACTGTTTGGCAGTTATCCAAAACTCTATAAATAGAGTTCTAAAATCACTTCTCAAGGCAACATGATCATTATCTTCTGACAAGAATTCTCGATAATTCTCTATTGCATCCACAACAAGTTTAAGAGCTTTTCTTCTCTGACATCGCATCGTCCAAGAAATAAAGTGATCGTCTTCTGATCAGATTTCCTACAGTTATACTTTCTCAGAAACAAACTTGTAATTTGTACTTTTCTTTTCTTAGTTTGTATTTAAGTTTTCTTTCGAAAACTTTTGTTTTTGCAAACAAAATGGTGACTCTGCTGCAGATGTCTTTCTTCTCTGACGAGAAAGTGATAACTCAATGTGATATTGCGTCGGTCGGCACGACGCAGGAGACTTTGGTCATAGAATTCGACCAAATGGCTTATGAAGAAATAATTGGTGCTAGGGGTGCCAAGCGCGCTTCTGCTGCTGCCAAGAGCAGGAAGGTGTGCGCTATCTGTCTTCCGAAGTCTACACCCGCGCCAACCACTACTGCTGCTACTTAAAACATGGGAAAGTGCCCAATGGCCATTCCTCACTCTTCTCCAGTCCTTGACTTGGTGGACAGCACACTTGATTGCGCCCCTGCACCAATCAGTGCTCAGGCACTTTTGAACAGAAACTCTGTGTCTCTTGGCTAAGAAAATCAAAACGCTGCCAAGAATGTAAGTTATATTCAGAGTTCAACTTCTTCTGCCCATTTGTGCCGTGCCAAACATGTCGTACCAATGCGCACAGAGCAATAAGGCATTCTGCCTAGTCCATGCCAA
This sequence comes from Iris pallida, assembly GCA_029216955.1. Taxonomy (NCBI): domain Eukaryota; kingdom Viridiplantae; phylum Streptophyta; class Magnoliopsida; order Asparagales; family Iridaceae; genus Iris; species Iris pallida. The sequence goes on along the minus strand of JANAVB010000999.1, from coordinate 7,219,142 downwards.
ACTGGTTTGCGCTAGGCTACTTCACACCAATCAGGTCTGCACCATGATCTCCCCACCCCGCGTATATCAAGAACTGAACAAGGAAGACTAAGAGTGTCACAGACTAACAACCAAATGACTTCAGATACTGACATGCGTACCCATCTCAATAGGCATAGGACATAACTTCCTCAATCAAGTCATATGGCACGCCAGAAGACTTTAATGTAGTCTGTGCCAACTACAGTTCGTGTATAGTGAAGGCTTCTAAGAACAGAACCTGCTCATCTATGCTAATAAACTCAGTACTGCCCTGGACATGCTTGAAACACAAAAATTTAGGAACAAACATCATATTCCTAATGTAATCAGGCAGAGTCTGCCTTCTTCTTCTCCTTATAATGTACCAGATCTCCGTGAGCTTATCTTATAGAAGCGGAAGATCAAAGACTCGCCTCGTGCAATAGTGACTTCACATAATGAACATTACTGTCATGTGGTAGTAATCAAGTGTTGCTGCAAGTCAGCAAAACGATCTGTGTTTGACCATTTGAATTACTCTCACTTTTTTAATGTGATCCTGATAAATGAGGATGAGTTGATGTTTGCCTCTACGAATACGATGTCTCGTAGCACTGGGGGTAGAAGACGCCCGAGAACTTTACATAATGAATTTCGATGTCATTCACATAAGGTAGAAATCAAATATTGTTGCAAGTCAACAAAACCGTCTGTGTTTGACCTTTTGAATTACTCTCATTCTCCCAACGTGACCCTGATAGACGAGGATGAGTTGATGTTTTCTTCTTTCAATATGACATCTCGTAGCACTGGGGGTGGGAGACTTCCAAAGCGTAACTCATTACGGCCTCTGAGTCGACAATTCCACAATCAAGTCCTGGACTCGTCCGAAGGAGTCTATCAAAACACAAGATCGAGAAGCCAAGACTTTCTCGGTCAAAGAAATCTTTTCGATTCCAACCCTGGGGGTAGCCGCTTACCAGACTTCGATGCCGATAGCAAGGATTCCAATTGGACTATCTGGTCCACCAGCTCATCCTCAGTATCAAGAGAAGTGACTACTTATGTGACTAACGAAGAGCAGGATGCTTCCAGTTCTGCTAAACAAGAACAAAGGATCGCTGCTTTGGAGGCTAATCTAAAGACTATGGTTGACATGGTTACGAATATGCACGTAGTGATCATGACACAATATACTGCTCCACCGGTTGTGAATCCAGTTCCAACATAAGAACACACAATAGGTTCTGTGCCTTTCAATACTGGCCCTGGAGTACAACCTCCTTTAAATATTACCATCCCAAAAGTCATACATATACAAGCACATGCTACTCCAAGTCACTCCGGTGCTAGGGGTGGTACTTACCATGCGGTTCCATATCCTAATCCTATAAATTAATCTGCTACTCCTCAAACATCAGGGGACCCTCTTAAAGCAGTCAAGCTTCTATGAAATCAGTTTGAAGCTTTTAAGCAGAAAGAGGGATTACAAAAATTAGGGATCAAATAGCCTTACCTTGCAGAATGGAAGGCCCCATTCCCGCCCAAATATAAGTCGTCGACCAAAATGCTATTCAACGGAAGCACATCTCTGAGTCAATATATCAATCACTTCAAGATGATGACTGATCATCTCCAGCAGAATGATGCTCTACTCTCTAGAGTATTCGTTGGATGCTTAGCAGGGGTTGCTTATGATTGGTATCGAAGCGTGTCGAGTGGTTGTGTAACTTCCTTTGTAGCCTTGAAACATATATTCCTGGAATGCTTTTATGAAGGGACACACGACATGACCATGTCTGCCCTTACCAAAATAAAAAAAGCCTAATGAAACAGCCGAACGTTTCATAGAGCGCTTATGACGAGAGGCACTGAAAATGCCTTTGGATACCCCTGACGCATTGACTATAGATACTTGCAAATCAAACTTGTTACCTATAGTCAGTATGTAGATGGGACCAACATAGTTTTAAGATTGGGGTTGCTTTATAGTGAGTGCCAGAGCAGTTGAGGATAATGCTGAAAGTTTAAGCAACTAGGCATCCCGATGTCAAATTTGATAAGGATAAGAATCCAGCTACTAGCAGCGACAGTCACCCAAATAATCGTAAGGGTAAAAAAGCCTTAGCTATCAACGTAGGTCAGCCGACACCTACAACAACACCACCTCCATAGAGGACATGACCACGACCTAAGGAGGAGTATTGCTTTGATGACAACGATGTCATGAGCATCTTTGATTGCTTAATCAAAAGCAATAAGCTTCAATTGCCCGAGATCAAGCGGCCAGATGAAGTAGGTAAAACTGACAATCATAATTATTGTATGTATCACAGGTTTCTGGGACATCCAACTAGGGCATGTTACGTACTCAAAGGAAAGATTCAAGAGCTAATCAACACTAAGGTGATCACCCTCCGAAAGGATGAGAAGTCGGTGATTGCCAACATCGTATCTTTATAATTTTGAGACTTTCCTACTCAGCAAGTCCTTAACGGTGTCGTCACAATACCGAAGGCAACTATGGAGATCGTCAACCTTCCGCTGGTACTAAACGACGGTTTAGTACCACTTTTGACAGCTAATGGCGAAATCATGTGGGTTAATCCATACTTGGTTGCCAACTTCGAGCAGAAGACAACCATCTCTTTTACCAAATCGAAGAAGTCATCCAAGTACAAATCATGCAATATGACTTCGAGTGAGCATATGTCACGACCCGCATCTTAGAGTAAGGGCACGAGAAGTGGGTACGTCCAGCCTATGCCGTAGTGTCGACGGTAGAACGCTGTCCTAGGTTAATCATCTAACAATATAAGGTACACGTACAGTATATACACTCCGAATGGAGGTGACATAGAAGAATATAGTCTCAATCACAAATAAGGTAGAAAATGATAAGATAGATAGATATGATACGAATCCACAGAAATACAAATATATAAAAAGTTCTAAGTGTCTAAGATAACATCAAATCCAGAAAACAACCCAAATCTCAAATACAGTAATCCAGAGTATAAATAAGTACAATTGAAAATCACTAATCTAAACTAATGGTGTGTCAACCACTGCTAATGGATCCTGCTGGAGATCCAGGTCACAGCAATCCTCTAGGTAGTCCCATAATAAGTGGTACATAGCGCCTCATCCTTATCCTCTGTAATATTTTCAACAGGTCCAGTCAGGACAAGAGTGAGCACAATACATCTCATACAAATCATAACAGGTTAGAAAATATAAACATGCTAAAGAGTAAGATACATAAACTGTAAGAAGATGTACACGAAAATAAGAGAGATATTTGTAAACTGGAAATATATACATGATAAGTAAGAACTATAAGTGACTAGTGATTCAAAGCACAAGATAGTTCTGTAAACGGCACGATGTTACACACGAGTAATCTACAGAGGTTCACACGATTTAGATTGATCACATAACCACTTCTACTCCTCCGTCCCCAATCAATACACAAGGATCCAGTCAAGTTATGTTATTGCATACGAAGTATAGTTGTACACGATGTTCATGTGAGCACATGAGAGTACACGATTTCATACGATTTGTACACGAATAACACGAACACAAGGAGTACACGATGTCCATGATAAAGTACACGAACACGAAATACCCGATGTATCCGCTAAAGGGATAACATCGCATAAAAAGATCCATATAGTACCAATCTGTGATAACAAGTGTCAGCATCAAGTAAAGTAATCTAAAGCAGGAAATATAATCCTAAACAAGATATGAAATGATCAGAGAATGTACTCGCCTGGTATCCTGAATATCTGAAGAGAATATACTGTCCGAGGAGTGGTGTCTGGCTCCTATAGAACAGTACAAGTCACTACATGTCTAAAATAGTATAATAGACTGCTACAATGCATCTACATGATATTTGGGGTCAATCTAGGCTAAAGTCAACCTTTGGTCAACTCTAGTCAACTACACTAGTCAAACTAGGTCAAGCCTAACCCAAACAAGTCTCACTAAGCCTAGCCAGCCTATTCTAGCAAGCACACAACAATACAAGGCTATATAAGCCAACAACACATATTTTATATATAACATATATATATATACACTCATATATACATAGCATGTATACATATTCAACAATAGGCATATTCCCACATTAGGAACCATAGGCTATATATCATATCTAATCCCACACATATTATATGTATAAATTAATATAAGTAGCATACCTATATAAACCACATTATCATTATCAAGCATATAGGTAATGTATATATTTACATATAGTGATAGGGGGTAAATGGGCATGTGTGTATATGTGATACAATATTATGTGAGTGGGGGTGTACCATATATGTGTGTGTGTAGTGAATATAGGAAACAGTGTCCTTAGCTTATGTGTGTCAATCTCAGTTTTAGGGTAATGTGTGAAATGTGTGAATGGGTGTGTGTGCATGAGTAACAGTAGATAAGTTTGTGTGTGATACATGAATGTAGTGTTGTGTGAGCTAATAGTGTAATAGAAAAGGGTGTGATAGCTAACAGTGAAGAGTGTTCTCAGGTTTTATAGTAGTGCAATATGTGGGTGTGTGAGGGTGTAATATAGATTAATGCGTGTGTGTGTACATGACAGTAGGTAGGTTAGTGTTCTCAGGAAAAATTCAGTGTGTAATATAATGTGTGTGTGTATGTGATCGGTAATAGCAGTTTTCAAGAAACAGTAGGTAGGTTAGTATTCTCAGGAAAAATTCAGTGTGTAATATAATGTGTGTGTGTATGTGATAGGTAATAGCAGTTTTCAAGAAACAGTAGGTAGGGTGCAGTGCAATGTGTCAATGTGTCTCAGTTTTTGTAATGTGTGTGGATGTGTGTAATAGAGAAACAGAAAAGAGTGTGTGATAATCTCAGGTTTTTCAGTGTGTCATCAGTCCAGCTATGTGTGTCAATAGCTAGAAGAGTGATATGTACATGAAAATCAGTAAAGTGTGCATATAATCTCAGGAAATGGTTCTCAGGAAACGGAGAACAATGACAGTTCATATTGATAGTCTACATATCAGTTCAAAAAAGCTAACACATCAATCCAAACCAATTCGAAAACAAAACCCTTAGTTAACATCAAATCCAACATACATAAATGAACAAATCATGGCAATTGAATCATGGAAATTGGTTTAAAAATATATTAAATTTCAGAAATCAGAAATCAGTTTACACTGTATCAGAAAAAATGGAAAATGCAATTCGAAAGCTAATTAACAGTTAATAATATGATTTAAAGGTTGGTAATCCAAGTGTCAAGTGTGTACGTGTCAAGGCATATATTCATGTCTAGCCAAGTGGACACAATCGTGTCCAAACAAGCGGAATACACACTCGAACACTGCTGAGTGAACAGCCTCGTGCGTGTGTTCACAACACTCATGGACATGACACGAATGCAAACTTAGACACGTGTTCGTGTCTGGACACTCGCCAAGGATAGGGCTACATGCCCAATGGCCTGATACGTGTCCAAGTGAAGTATGTCGCACGTACGAGATGCGTACCCGGACACATTTTTACGTGTGTGCAGCACAGTGTCGGGTCAGTACACACGTGTTTCCTCTCTCGATACGACACAACACGTGACGAGATTTTAGAAGAGTCGTGTCAGACACTTCCCCCACCTCTGTGTCAAGTGGCACGTGTCTAAGTGTCGTGTACAGTGCACACGACACATCGGACAGTAGGACAGTGTGTACGGGTCTGTGCAGTGTGTTCGTGTCCTCGTGTGGATACGACATGACTCCAAAACCACAGACCAAGGACATGAATTTAAAAAAAAAATCCTAGATCTAGAAATCCATTCAAAAACATTTCCAAAACCAGCAAAAATGGTTGGTTGTGGCATTTCATCAAACACCTAGACTAGGAAATGGATACGTATCTGATACGGACACGAAACCACATGCAATGGACATCAAACTTTTACTACAGCTAAGGGACACCTAGATCTAGGCTATCATGTAAGAAAAATAGAACTAAAATAGAATTTGAAGGATTTACCTATAGGTTGCAAGGATCAATAAAAAGCCCAAAATCAAACGGTTCCCGTTGCTAGCCAAATCCTTCAAATTGCACAAAAACTGAAATCACTCTCCATGAACATCAAATAGAGGGTGATTAGAAACTATTGTAAAAGATTTGGATGAAAAAGAAATTAAAATAGATTTAATAGAAATTTGGGAAGTTGGGGATTTATCTTTCCTATCTAAAAGTTGGTTGAGCACAAAAGAGGCAAGAACAAGGAAAGGGGATTATAAATAGGGTTAGCCGGCCATGTATGGGCTGAAATTAGGGTTAGGGTTTCAAGTTATGGGCCATGGGCTTTGTTTCATAAGTCATGAAATGAAAATCACAAGTCATAAGTCATTGCACCTATTATTAATCCTCCTATTTAAAACTAGATTCTAAGTGACTAAAATGAGGTTCACTTAAGTTAGACTAGGGTCACACCATGATAACCAAGTCACCATAGTTAGGGTCAACATCTAGGTCAGTCTACAAAGTCTCAATTAGCTAAAGTCAAAAATATCAATCACCAATTCAATAAATTAAAATAAATTCAAAAATTCACCAAATGACCAAAATACCCTCAAGCTAAAATATGGTAGTGACAACATACCTCACTTGATGGCCATGTTCCTTCCTTTAAGGCTACTTTCATTCCGGCAGGATCCATGCCTTCCGCTTCAGAGACTGCTTTGCCGATGTCAAAAGTTGACTATCAACCAGAATTCTATCGATACAGTCAGCAACCTCGTCAGCTGATGCTAAAGATGGGATATGACTTTCAGAAAGAACTAGGTTTGAACAATGAAAAAGGGTCTCCAATACTTTTATCTCTGCAACTTCAAGACAACAAGTCTTGTACTGGCTTGGGATTTGGGATAGACCACATGTTACCTCACCAAAGAAAGAAGCCCTTCGAAGGAAAGGCACGAGTAAAGATATATAACATGGTTTCTCTCTCACCTGCTTCAAAAGAATAAGTCTTGGCCGGTACCAGATCTGGGAGACTCTATCTTAGAGACTATTCGAAAGGACAAAAGAACAAAGTTGTCACTCCTCCTCCTGCTCCCAATTCTCTTCCAACATCAGCTCTACCAACTAATTTGGGCCCTTCTAAACCGACATCAGCTGATAAAGGCAAACAACAGGTTCGCTTTGACCAGAATTTAAAAAAGACTCCACTGCAAGGTCTTTAAAAGTCGTACAACTTTGACATATTGGCTCAACTAACCAATACTCCAGCAAGATTATCAATCTTCGAACTCCTTCATCTCTCAAAGAAAACTCAAGAAACGCTAAGTGAAGCCATGATACAAGCCGACGTTTGTCTTGCACATCTTAAAAGGTCGGATGAAGAACTTGTAGCCTGCCCTCAATGTCATAGTATGATGGAAATAATTCCAAACATCACCTTTACCCAGGATGATATGCTGCTGGAAGACAATCGACACGACCGACCTCTTTACTTTACTGGGTATGTCGACACAATGAGGTAGATATCATTCTTGTTGATCCAGGATCTGCACTCAGCATCATCCCAAAACTTTGCTAGATTCTTTAAAGATTCTAGTCCATAGCCTATCATCGACGGTTATAACTATTCTCGGGTTCAATTTTGGGAAGCGTAAACCACTGGAAAAGATTGCTTGAGAGTCCAAATCGACGATCTTCATACAAAAGTTACCTATTATGTAATTAACTGTCATGTCTCCTATAACATATTGTTAGGGAGGTCGTGGTTGCATGAGCATAACATTGTGCCGTCCACTCTCCACCAGTACTTTAAGTACGTGGACGACAATGGGAATACAAGAAGGAAATTGTTGACCTTAATCCTTTCCGAGGCATCGAGGCCTACTATACAGACTCCAGGTTGTACAAAGAAGTGTACATGAAGGTCATATTGGCTATGGACACGAAAGAAGACCAAAATAATGATCCAGACGAGGTCTTGGTGATTCCAGTCAAAGGGTGTATTTCTCGTCCTTCATCGCCTCGAATGCTGACTATCAATCTTGTCCCTCCTACTGAAAAAGTAGAGCAAAAGGAGCTCACCTCTTTTGAGTTTCTTGTTATCGGCCTTCGTCGTAAAAAGCCTACTACTTCTCTTTCTCCTCCTTTTGTTATCGACTTGGCGATGTCTTTAGTCAGGGTCAAAAATGCTGCTGTAACTATTGTAGCAGAGAAAAGTATCAATAAAGCAATGTCTCCTTCGCAGCATATTGATGTCAATTTTTACGTCGAACGTTACTTAGAAATTTTGGATAATTTTGAACCTCTCACCTTAGGAGCAATTCAACCTTTCCAAGATGAGATAGTCTTTAAACCTGTACAAAAGTCGCTCTTCATAGTTTTTCCTCGGAACGATGATGAGTATCCAATTCTCTTCAACAGAGAACGTAACCAAAGGGCTATACTCGACAATGATTCTGAAAATGATAATTATGGAAGAATATAATTACGTCGTTGTAGTTAATAATCCAAGAACATCATTCGAAAGATGGGTTATAGTTATAGGTCTGGACTTAATGGAGGTAAAGGTAGACAAACTCCTATTCGACTACCCGCCCCGAAAGAAAAGTCATCACATCACAGTATTAGAACAAGATTAAACATAGGTTAGGCTACACTACGCCGATCACAACCCCAGACAGATCTGAGTCTGATAAAGAGATATAATCTCACTCTTTCGATTCTTTCTCATGGGACTCAGACACCAGTGTAGGGAATGTCCATCGATTGACTCTATCTGTTAATATGGTAACAACTGAATTTTTAGAAGACGATGGTGACTTTATCAAGAATTATGAAAATGAGCCTTGGGCACAAAAGATGAATACTCAATGAAAACTTTGCTTCGAACAATATAAGCCACCCACTGAGGATGAACTGATCTAGATTGACGTCGGAGACAAAGTTTCTCCAAGGCCTATCTTCATCAGTAAAAGCCTCCCTAAGACAGACAAACAAGAACTGATCCAGCTCATTAAAGAGTACATTGACATGTTCGCCTGGAGCTATAAAGATAAGTCAGGACTAGATCCTTAGATCGCTACCTGTAAGCTCAACATTTTGCCAAACACTAAGCCTATTAAACAACAACATCGATGATTCCGACCTGATATGATGGACACTATAGAAGCCGAAGTCAAGAAGATCATCACCTGTGGCTTTGTTAGGAAGGAAAAACATCCCGACTGGGTGGCTACTGTCATCCCAGTTATGAAGAAAACATGAAAAGTTCGAGTCTGCATCGACTTCAGAGACCTCAATGCAGCTTGTCCCAAAGACGAGTTTCCTCTTCCAATCACCGATGTCATGCTCGATAGTACCTGCGAGTTTGAATGAATGTCTTTCATGGACGAATTCTCTGGTTATAATCAGATCAAGATGAATCTTGAAAATGAAAAGCATACGTCCATCCGTACTCCTCTGGGAGTCTATTGCTATACAGTCATGCCGTTTGGTCTCAAGAACGCTGGTGCCACCTATCAACGGGCCATGAGTACTATTTTCCATGAGCATTTACGAAAAATGGTCGAATATTATGTCGGCAATATTGTTGTCAAGAGTCGTTTAAAGGAAGATCACATCCAAGACTTGAAGACTATCTTCGATCTAATGCGTCAACATCAACTGAAGATGAACCCTACCTAGTCATTCCTGGGCGTCTCTAGTAGAAAGTTTCTCGGATTCGTTATTACCTCTAAGGGTATACACGTTGACCCTGATAAAGTCAAAGCCATTCAAGCGATGCGTCCTCCACACAACTTAAATGATCTACGAGGATTCCAAGGATGACTTGCCTATATTAGGAGATTCATTTCAAATCTCTTTAGACGCTGCAGACCATTTACTCAATTAATGAAGAAAGGTGTATCTTTTATCTGGACTGATGAATGTCAACAAACATTTGAGGACATTAAGCAATATTTGATGAAACACTACTATAAAAATGTTTAACAATGATACTTTATAGATGACACTCATAAGAAAATGTCATTAATGATACTTTTAATGTCAGCTCAGTGAATGATCATCATTAATAACTTAATTAATGACAGTAAAAAATGATGTCATAAAATGTGTACTAAGATGACGATTAAGAAAATAAGGGTCATAAAAAATTTATGGCTGTCATCTTTTGTGTATGAAAGAAAAGATATGGGACTAACAGTGATATAGTAATAGTAAAAGTCATATTTAGTTTGAACAATGATAGAGACATGTTGTGTGTTATAAAATATTGATTAGAGATTGATACTATTTGATTGAATCCAAATTGGACAAAGAAAGTATATTGTAGGAACAGAATTACGATTAGTTATTTAAATTTTAAATATAAATATAATTAATTATTATAATTTGGGTTAGGATATTTTGATCTTTCTAAACTTATGTTTATCGAACAAAAAAATATGAAAGTTTAAGAGAAAATAAAATATTAAGGTTATCATTTTATTAATAAAAATATTTCTATATATAAAAGAGCCAAGATTAAATAATTGATATATTTAAATATAATTTAGTCTATTTTAACTAAAAAAATTATGTATTTTTAGTTGGCTTAGTCTAGTTTGCATATAACGAAGGTCATGCACAAATGTCGTATGTACATCGAATAGTATCGTTTGAAAAATAATTTCTACATGTACTAGGAAAAAAATGACGTTTCTTGAAGGTTTATTTATTGACGGTCGTGCTAAACAGTTAAGGAAAACCATTATATTGACGGTTTTAGACATACGTCAAGAAAATATCCTTTTTGTGTTATTTAAGAAAATTTGATCATAATACTTGACCGTTTTAGCTGAAACGTTAAGAAAAACCATTTAGTTTAGGGTGCGACTAAAGGCACCCCAGCCTTTACTAAGGACACCCCACACTTAAAAAAAAATTTGAAATACCTATTCTACCCCTCTCCCCCTCCCTCTGTTCGGCCGCTCCCCTCCCCGCTTCCCCGACCCTCCTCCGACGAACCCCCTCCCCCGCCGCTCCCCCGGCCTCCCTCCCCTCCTCCGACGACCCCCCTCCCCTCCCCCGACCTCCCCCGCTCCTCCCCGACCCCCTCCCCCTCCAGCTCCCCCGATCCCCCCCTGCTCCGCCGCCCTCCTCCTCGCTCCCCCGCCCCCCCTGCTCCCCTGCCCTCCTCCTCCAACCCTCTGCTCCTCCTCCCGACCCCTCCTCGTCGGTCGGAGGTCTGGGTCGGAGGGCCGGAGGAGGAGGGGAGGGGTCGGGGGATCGAAGAGGAGGGGAGGGGGGTCAGGGGGGTCGGGGGAGGAGCGAGGAGGAGGGCGGGGGAGGGGAGGGGGGTCGTCGGAGGAGGGGAGGGAGGCCGGGGGAGCGGCGGGGGAGGGGGTTCGTCGGAGGAGGGTCGGGGAAGCGGGGAGGGGAGCGGCCGAACATAGGGAGGGGGAGAGGGGTAGAATATGTATTTCAATTTTTTTTTTTAAGTGTGGGGTGTCCTTAGTAAAGGCTGGGTTGCCTTTAGTCGCACCCTTTAGTTTATTGACGGTTTAGTTATAACCGTCAAGTAATGCATGTGCGAAATTTTTTTTGCCCTTATTGTAGCTACATTTTAGTAATTTTGTTAAATTTTTTTTTTTAGGATTTATGTTGCGTCCATGGAGCTTCTTTAATATAACGCAATCTACTTAGAAAAGAAATCCCTCAAAAAAAACCCTCCTTAATCTGAAAAAAAAACCCTCTAAAAAAACCTTCCTCTCCTCTCCTAACCATTCTTTGTGCCCTCTCTTCCTCTAGAGAAGAAATCAATCTCCAATAATCCCCTCTCCTTTCTCTCCTCTCCTCACCAATGGCCGGCGGATTCGTGACTGCGATCTAGGGTTTTCGGAGGCACTGCTGAGCTGGAGCGCGAGGGGGGAGTTTGTTGATGAGATCATAGGTATTCTAACTCTGTATTCAGAATAGTCTGCTAAGCTGGAGCGCGCGAGGGTTTTCCAAGGCGCTGCTGCAATCTAGGGTTTTCAGAGGCGATGTTGCGATCTAGAGTGTTCAAAGGCTCCGACGAACCTTCGCCGCAGTCGAGCCTGCCAATCAGAGTGCTTTCGAATCCATGGTAATAATTTTCTAGACGCTTAAAAATCCCCCATTTTTTGCTTTTTCGATTGAAAATGGTGTTGTTAGGGCTTGGTTGAAAGTGGTTTGTTAGGGCTTGGATCAGAGCGAGCCCACATCAGATATGGAAATTACATCGATATCGTCACTCACCGCCTACATCCCTTATCAGCAACAACAACAACAACAACAAATCAATCGGATCCTTAATATTAAGGTCAGATTTCAAGCCTTTTTGTTTTTTGAGTAATTTTTTCTTATAGTTTATGGATATTTGGGTGCACAATTTGGGGATTATTTGTCGATTATAATTTAATTGCATATCTGATTTATTTAGTAATATATGTCAGGATTGTAGAATCAAAAGAGTGATATATTTGCTGACTATAAACTAGCACATCGCAGACATTCAAGATTCAGATTGCTGTGTTATCGTTTAACTTTTCTATATATAGATTTTTATAATTGAATATATAGTTGATGAAATTCAGTGAAGTTGGAATAGTTGGGAATGTTTGATGAAATTCATTAATCCATTAATCTATCCTAGGTATCTCCCATATCACTTGGCTTATAGATGGGTTAGATTATATATGGTGGAGAAAATCGACCAAGCACCAGAAATATTTAACTTGGCTAGTTAAAGTTATATATCATAGCACACATTTCTGGAAAGGTATATCCTAAGCTGCCCAACAGAACATTCATAGATATTCAATAAGAGATTTTATTTAGAGAAAATTGTTTCTGCTGGAATGTAAGTGAAATTGAACAATTTAGATTACATTTCACCACGAGCAGGTGCTAATGAAACTTGGGAACAATAATGACCGGTTTTCTCACAGTTTGGCTGCATTATCTATGCATAAAAAAAGCAGTATAGAAGTTACAATCTCAGAAATACATCCATGACATATTGGCTTGTTGCAAATTCTTTGGACATGCACGAAATTAAAATTAAAATGCTCGACTATGACAAGGTGCCAAAAGGAAGTGGATATATGTCTAAAAAAACATTCGCAGGACATGTCTAGTCTGGAATCTTCTTAGATTCCTTCCAGCATAAAAGTAAGAAGTCAATACTAAAAGAGAAGAGGATGTAACATTAGCCCTGTAAAATACAATAGCAAGAAAGAACATATCTCCTCTAGCATCTTCTAATCAAGAAGGTTGCCTGGAGGTACCTCAACATGACGAAAATCTTCAATAGATGAAAGGCTACCAATGAATGAAGACTCAGTTTTTTAAACTTCATCAATGTCAAATTCTTTGCCAAATTTTGACACGATAGTCGTTTCCAAATCAACTTGCTCCCTAGTAGGAGGCAACGTGTAATATGGGATATTACCTGAAAACATCAAAACCAATCAGCCACTTTTACAATTATGATGATTGCAATCAATATAAATTTCAAGACATACCCTCATTCCAGTCATGCAACACTATTCTAGCGGCATCTTCAGTGTCCACTATGCCACCATTTTTCAGCTTGCCTCTGATAGTAACCATCTTGTGAAGAAAATCATCAACTGTACTAAAGATGGGCAACTTATAAAGTGATCTTAGCTTGTCAGCGGGAAAAAGCTTGAGGATCTCCTTCACTGCAAGGGTTTGTTAGGCTACGAATTAACATTGCTTGTTTGATTAATGGAAGTTGCACACATAGTCAATCTCAAAATGACTTAAAAATATCAACTGCAAATTTTCTAGATTTTAGCCTAGCACTGATATCTAGCTCATGCATCATCAATGGAAGCAAACAAATCCCATCAACCATCTAGATTTCTTCAATGGCTGATAGAGGCATAAATCCACATGGACAAACTATGTAGTTTGAAGTCATTATGGTCCACCAGTAGGGCTGAGGGCCTTAAACAAGTTGGCAGGATTTTAGAGAATAAAATTTGCATGAGTCAAGAAAGAATTGCATTTGTCGGTCATGAAATAAATTCATTGTAATACTTGGTTCAAAATTTAGAGAATTAATTCTAAACCATCAATGACTGAAAATTTAAACTAAATTTTTAGTTCCTATACCTAGCTATGTTGCACAAACACGGAAAAATGGTGTCCCTACGTATAGTGTCCATACCCATATTTGTGTAACAGGTGATTTAACTGAACCTATTTGAAAATGGCTGTATCATGCCCTTATCCGTGTCCATACTTGTGCAAAATAGATACTCAGTCATGTCTTTCCTAATTTTGTAAAAACTAACTACACAGTCAAAAAGAAATAGTCCAATAAAGTCGTGGTGCCTGTACACTGTCCTTATCCATGTCCGTACTCTGCCCCTGCACCTTTTCCAATTGTTCAATATATGTCCAGAATAGTCCAATATAGTCATGGTGCCTGTATCCATAATAGTCCAACTGTCCAATATAGTCATGATGGTGTATTGTTTTCAACTTTAGCTACAGTTGCCAACTACCTTATCAATTGAATTTCCTCAAGGTAAAAATTCATCAAGTTTCCAACAAGTTTTGAATTTGTCAAGCTTCGTAACCTCAATTTATTTCAAGTAGTTAATTTTTTGCTTCTTTCATTTTTCTAATCAAATAGTTTTGAGCAATTGTTTTAGAAGTATCTTTCTTGAAATAGGGAGTTCTTGCTAATATTGTAGAACCAATAATGGAAAAAGGGCTAATACCTGCGGATATTGATACTTGGAAGTAGCAGAGAAAAAGGGCTAATACCTGCAGTTCCTGCACCTTCTCTTTACCTTTGCTTATTCCAACTCTCTGATGCCTTTGAATATTGCTTTATGATCCAAAAAAAGTAATTAGTGTCTGATTTAGACTTTCACATAATTTGAAATTTGAATATCTACCTTTAAGATATGTCTTTTAACCAATAACAACCACAAATCTGTTGTTTGCTACTCCAAAGTCAAAATAGAATAAAAAGTTGAGTGGAAATAGGCTTTGTTTACAGGTTAATGGTGTTGTCACAGTGGTGCGATGAATGCAGTAGGTGGTTAATGAGGGTGGCAAACTAGAATATGCAGTCTCGTGGTATTTTGGTATTAGTTTTCTGTATACAGATGACAAATAAATCAAATAATCCAATCTCCTATCTCATTATGCTATTTGTCTATAATGCCTTATGGCACTATAAAGTTTTTGGTCCTTTGAAAGGTTACACAAAATTTATGAAGTTAAAGGTGTCGAAATACCTATGGCTAAATTTAAGACAAAACGTGAATATATTTTTAGATCATACATGATAAAGTAAATGTCTGATTTCCGGGAAAATTGGAAATCATTGAGGTTCTTACACAAAAAATTTGCTAGGTAGCCTGGAGAGCTGCAGCGTGTTAGGTTGATTCAGTGGGTTAGCCAACAAATTTTATTATCATCTCCTAATAAATTAAGTGTGCTTCTTGCAGGATTATTGACACATTTTATGCAATCATTTTGAAAATAGGTTCTCATAGTTTCTGTAATGGGTTCTAGCTTGAAAACTTATAGGATTAATAATTTTTCTTGCTGGATTTTGGGATAAACTAAAATGCAGGAGATTATGAATTGCGCAAGAAAGGGAGATAGTAATTACAAAAGGACACCGGAAAGATTCAAATTTCCTAAATATTTGGTTTGCGTGTCTTATTTAGTTTATTGAATTTTGAGTTATCTAGTCTAGAACAGATTCATTGTTGTTCAGGTTTCTTACAGAAGTATCGGTTCATGGCTTTACATGCCTCAATTTTATGTGCGTGTGTGTGTGGGGTGGGGGGACAAAAAAAACTGAAAGTATACTGGAAAAATGCACACACACACAATCGAAATAAATGAGACATGTTGAAGACTGAGAGCTTGAACAAACTAATTAACCAGAGATAGGCTTGTTAAACATTAATGTAACTTAATCAAGCAAGCTCAAGCTGCACTAACTAACAAACCAAGGTTGGACATTACCATGTTGGTTTCAAGTTCAAGCAAAGTAGGATAAATCAATAGAAGAAATTTGAACAAGTCAATTCCTTTGATTGTCCTAACATTTCGCTTCTTTGTTTAGGTTCAATACTTTGCATCTGCTATGTTGCCACCTTCTGCAGAATAGTTTTCTTGTGTTTCCTAATTTCCACTATTTACAAGTTTTTAAAAGACTACAATGGTAGGGCTATGAGAGGAGAGTTCAAATATATTAATGCCAACTAAGATAGCGTTGGACTGCAGTAAGTAACATGTTCAATTTGAACTAATTCTTAGTGAATTTAGCTTAATTATGGGTTTTGTTATGTGGGTCATTTTTCCTTTTTTATGGGGAACTGAATTATAGTGAGAATTATGTGAAAATTTTGCTTATGATGGGATTATTTGGAGTTCTTTCTTATTGAGGTTATTACAGGATGTAACTAATTTGACTTTTTGTTGGAAATTGAGGTTATTACGGTGTTCATTTTTGGGAAAATCCGAACTAGTTCAGCTCAATTGAAAATATTTTTAGTGTTCTATGGCATATTTGGTTTGTGGGTTCTTGCTTCTTATTGGGTTTTAATTGGGAGTTAGGTTGTTGGTTTCTTTTCTTTCTACGATTTCTTACTTAAATTGGCAGTATTTTTATGTTCTGTGATGGGTTAGGTACTCTAGGAGAATTGAGTGACAGGTTTTGAGACTATGCTTACTACGGAACATGTTCTTTGTTGCATCTGGTATCTTTAATTTTGTGGAATTGGAGTCTCTTTTATGTAAATCTTATGCTTCTATGGTGGATGTAACTATATTCCCCGAAGCACATTTTCTAAGAGGTTTGGTCATCATCACAATGACTTGTCTTACATTTTCTTTAGTTGTCACTACTTGCCACTTAATTGCAAGATATTCACAATGCTGGATTGCAGATTTTTCACTGGATGATTAAATCACAAACATTCCAAACCTGAAGCCACTGACAACCATTCTTTTTAATCTGGAGCTTCCACTCAATTCCTGAATGGTACTTATTATGTGGTGATTCCCCTTGCATGCAAAATTACTATTTGTGAAGCGTTTTTGTTTTTGCTTGAAGAGATGAGCAGTTATACTTTTTCTTGTTGCTATTTTGTTCATGCATATGTCTAATGCATGGTGTCTTAAGCTTACTGTTTGAGCCAATCACTAATATATCATTGGCTATGAATATTTGCATGAACAATTGGATGAATTTCTTATATTTACAATGTATGGTTAGATGCATGTATGCATTTGTTTCATCGTACATTTATGTCCTATGGTAATGTTAACATTAACGCTGGATGTATGACCTTATGCAACTACATAATTTTAGAATGCAAACTGTTTAGACAAAGTGGTAAGTTAGATGTTAAGATAAAGTAACGCTGGATGTATGACCTTATATTTACTATTTTGTGTTTATTTTTTTTGTAGTTTGCTAGGAGAAAGGATTACTCCATCAAAGAAATTGATGAAATGAGAGGGGAGCTGACGAAGTTTATAATGGATATTATTAATTAAGACAATATGTATTAAATTTTTTGGAAGTATGATTAATTTATGTTTTGAAATATGTGAGAATAAATGAATATTGTTCAGTTCAATGTCATGACTTTGAATAATTATGAAATGAAATACTTTTTTGTTGGTGTTACATATTAGTTTTCTTCTTTGTTTTCTTCAATGGGATATTATATGTATATTTCATTATTTGAGCCGTCATTGTTGTATACTCAATAAAAGTCATCTTTTTATAATAATGATGTGTGTTGAGCTGTGTTTTTCAATGTTAAAAGTCACCTTTTATAAATAATAATGACACATGTAAGTCATTGTTTGTAAATAATGATGACACATAAAAGTCATATTTTATAAACAAAGATAATGTGTTTTGAGCTGTCATTATTGTACCCTCGATAAAAGTCATATTTTGTAAATATAGATGACACATATAAGTCATCTTTTGTAAATAACAATGACATAATAAGTCATTATTTGTAAATAATAATGACGTGCGTTAACCCGTCATTGTTTTTCCACGATAAATGTCACATTTTATAAATAACGATGATGCATGTAAGTCATCATTAATAAAAGAAGATGACATTTAAAAGTCATCTTTCATATAAAAAATGCTTAATTGCTAATTGCTACCCTCAACTATCACACTTTTTCAAGCTGATACCCTAAACTTTTTTTCGTAACAGATTGATACCTCAACTATTTTTTTTAACTTAATACCTAACATTTTAAAAAACCCCAAAATGTCCTTATCCCTTCCCTCCCTCCACCCCTCCCCCACTCCGGCCACCCCCCTGCTAGCTCCGGCCGACCCCCCCTCCTCGCTTCCGGCCGACCTCCCCCCCTCCTCGCTTCCGGCCGACCTCCCCCCCGCCTTCCGCTCCACACCCCCCTTCCCAGCCCCCCTCCTCCCGCTGTCGAGCCCTAGGGAGAGGCGGGAGCGGGCGGACGGCCGGAGCGAGAGGGGGAGGGATGGCCTGAAGCGAGCAGGGGGGGTGGGGGGGGGAGCTGCGGCCGGAGCTAGCAGAGGGGGGGGGGGGGGGCGAAGCTAGCACGGGGGAGGGGGGTTAGGGGTAGGGGCATTTTTGTCCAAAATAATATCCGGGTATCAAGTTGTTACAAAAAAAAGTTTAGGGTATCAACTTGAAAAAGTGTGATAGTTGAGGGTAGCAATTAGCAATTAAGCCTATAAAAAAATGACGTCTAAAAGTCATCTTTTATATAAAAAGATGACGTGTGTAATCTGTCATTGTTGTCTCCTAATAGAAGTTATCTTTCGTAAATAAAGATGACATATATAAGTCATCTTTTATAAATAAAGATGACACACATAAGTCATCATTCATTGATAAATATGACATGTGTCGAGTTGTCATTATTTTCTTATGGTAAAGATGACGGTAAAGTAGATGACGGCCAAACAAATATCATCAATAACCATTTTTTGGCCGTCATTGTTGACCAATTTTGTAGTAGTAAACCCTCCAGTTCTAGTTCCTCCAATCACAGGCATACCCTTCCTGATGTACATTCGGGCAATGGATCATTCCCTTGGTGCCCTCCTAGCCCAGAAGGACAACCAAGGCCATGAGCAAGCGATTTACTATCTCAGCCGCACAATGATCGGTGCTGAACACCGATATAGCCCTGTAGAAAAAGAATGCTTAGCCTTGATGTTCGTTGTTCAGAAGACGCGTTATTACATCACAGGCCAAACTATCCATGTTATCTCCAGAGTCAATCATCTACGAGTCTTGATGAAAAAGTCTAGTACACTCAATTCTAGACTTGCTACCTGGGTGATGCTGTTAGCATAGTATGATATTTTTTATGTCCTGCTTAAGTCTATCAAGGGTCAAGCCCTAGCTGACTTCTTGGCTGCTCATCCAATTCCTGAAACTTCAAAACTCTATGACGAGATTCCAGACGAAACCATGGAGTCTAACATGACTTCAGAAGGAATACTCGCTTAGCGTCTATTCTTTGATGGTGCATCTAGAATTAGATCCAACGGTATCATCATTGCTAGAGTAGGAATTATTCTTGTATCCCAAGAAGGGCTAGTCATTCAGAGAGCATATTCTCTAGATGAGCCATGTTCCAACAATGTTGCCGAATGCAATGCTTTGCTTATTGGTCTCCAATTAGCTAAACAGTTGGATATTGATTATCTTATAGTATACGGAGACTCTAAACTGATTGTCAACCAGGTTAGAGGTACGTATAAGGTCCAACAACAAGATCTCATCCCCTACCAAGAAGAAACAATTAAACTTGCTATATCATTCAAAGGTTTCTTTATTAAACATGTACGTTGAGTGTGTAATACAGAAGCCGATGCACACGCTAACCTAGCGACAGTACTAGCTGTTCCGTTGAAAGGGCAACAATTAATTGTCCTCTCTAATCGAGAATTAATCTGTGTCGAGAATAATTTGAATATTGAATTTAGTAATGCGGTCAAAATTTGCACTACTAGTGAGGATTGGAGGATTCCCTTCATCAACTTCGTAGTACATGATATCTTGCCAGAAGATCCTAAAAAAGCAACGACAATTCGTCGTCGGTCACACTGATTTTATTACAATCACTCGACTAAGATACTCTATCGTCGATCTTTTGACGACATGCTTCTTCGCTATCTTGCGGGTGATGAGGTAAAATAGATATTACGTAAAGCTCACGATAGTGTCTGCGATGCACATCAGTCTGGCCCTAAGCTACATGACCGTATTAGACGCATGAGATACTATTGGCCCACTATGGTGGCAGATGCAATTGAGTATGCAAGGAAATACAAAGCATGTCAAATCCATGAAGATTTCGTCCACCAATCGTTAGAATTCTTACATCCAATTGCAGCATCTTGGCCCTTTAAAGCTTGAGGGCATGGATGTCATTAGTCCTATCAACCCACCATCATCCTTAGGATATCGGTTCATCTTGGCTATAACCGATTATTTTTAAAAATGGGCAGAAGCTATTCCCTTTGCTGAAGTCCAGACAAGCAGTGTCATCAATTTCATCAAGCATCATGTGATTTATCGATTCGGCATTCCTTGAAGAATCATTCAGGACAACGGACCTCGGTTCATAAGTCAAGCATTACTCGATTCTATAACAACACTCGAATCAATAATATTGCTTCTACAACTTGTAAACCTGCGGCCAACGGTTTAGTAGAAGCATTCAATAACATAATCATCAAGCTTCTCAAAAAGTTTGTCTCTGCTAATAAACGCAATTGGAACATAAAGCTTGGAGAATGTCTATGGGCATACCGCACTACTGTACGTACCCCGACTGGTTGTACACCCTTCTCTCTAGTGTACGGATGTGAAGCTGTATTCCCGTTGGAGATTCAAATTCTATCTTTGAGGATAGCTATCACCAATGAATTAATAGCAAAAAATAATGATCGCCTTCGACTTTAGGAACTTGAAGCACTCGATGAGAAACGGTTGCTAGCTCAATAACACATTGAGCTATATTAAGCCCGTATCTCAAAAGCTTTCAACCGTAACGTCAAAGTACGGATCTTTCAAAAGGGTAAACTAGTCCTTACTGTCAAACGTCCCATGACTATGACGTACATGAGTAAAGGTAAGTTCGAGCCAAAGTGGGAGGGTCCCTACGTCATAAGAAAAGCCTTCTTTAACGGGGCTTATCAGTTGACCGGAATGGATGGTCGAATAGCTATGATGCCTATCAATGGCAAAATTTTGAAGAAATACCATGTTTGAAAGCATGTATTATATTTTCTAGCAAAGTATTGTACATGCCCAATCTTTGAATTATTATCTTTTATTTATTCTCCTGTGAATAAACCCATAGATAATGAATCCTCAAAATTCCCCAGTAGAGTCTAACCCAGATTGATAATGAATCCTCAAAATTCCCCAGTAGAGTCTAACCCGGATCTTATGGTACATCCTCAAAAGATTAACCCATAAAGTTCACCACAACATAACATCACAACATCATCTTTAAAACCTAATCGTTTTAAAAGATATCTTATTCTTGAATCCCAGTTGGATAAGAATAATCAACAGATATATGAATTCACGTCTATATTCCCTCTGAATTCCATTATCTCTATCAACGACTTATCATGTCCACATTACCTCTGATAACGTTGTCCCAAAAATAACATCACATTAAGTTATATTCTGTCACGCCCAGGACCTCTGAACAGATATAATAAGTGATGCTATTTTCAAGAAATATGTCACGTCTAGGACCTCTGAATGTATTTCTACACTTCTATCTATTGTTTGTGTCTCAAATAGATACATAAGGTAATAGAATCACAAAACAACAGCTTTTTTATTTCATTTTAATCTTGAGAACATAAACTATTACATTTCTCAAAAGATTGTGATAAAAATTGTTCAAAAAGATTCTACAATTATCCTCTAAAACACTCATTGGGGAGGTGGAGTGTTGAGGTCAGAAATCATCTTCTTTAAAGCTTAAGCTCGTTCCACCCTTGTAGCAATCACCCTTTTCCTAGCCAAGTTCCTCCTGAACTCTTGAGTTAATAGCTGCATCGAGAGGATATGACGTTCTATCTCTGCATTTTGAGCTTGGATAAGGTCATCCTTTTGTCTATTTAGGTCATCCAGACGGCTTGAGGCAAATTGACATAGTTCAATAACCTCCTCTTGGTGTCTTCTAGCTGCTATGACCGATGCACGGCCGGGCTAATTCGGCTTCTAGCTCTTGGATGCGAGCCTAACCTTCAGTCACTTTTCTGTCTTTTTTTGCTTATTCGGCCTTATAAAGTTCAATAGAGGAAGTGGCCTCAGCGATACCAGACTCTATTTTTCTAGACTGTACCACGAATGCTGCCATAGTATTGTCAAGAATGGCATGCCGTTCTTCGTGTTCTCGAGCTATGGTCTCACATTTGGCATTTACCAGTCTATTTATATTCCCTCTGGTCAGATCCTGGTAAGACTGGATAGGCTTCTCTAGCCCTGACAAGATTTGCTCCAAGGTATATGCTCTCTCGTTGTCTCCAAAATTGCATACGGATTCAATTGGATATTGAGAAGACCTCCTTAGAAAATCATAAGGATAATTCTTCTCTATAGCCAACTGAACCAAGGAGCGTAGAGAAGTGAAAATGGTATCCGTGTAAGTACGAATAAGGCTACCCATTATCGCCTATACACCAGGTGTCGCTGTTACAGCTGAAACCTCTTCTTCTACAAAGGCCGGAGGAATATTGGCAACCGGTGCACCATCATCACTTAGAGATTTTGGTACATGCGTTCCTAAACAGCTCCCCTCCATGGCATGAGTCCCAACATCCAAAGGAGCCATAGTTGAACTGATGCTGAACATGGTGGAGGCTATTGGGACTTCAGTGATCATCCCTATATCACTTGCTACAATTCAAATCAAAATTGTTATATCACATATCATTGGATATAAGCAATGGTAAATAAAGTCAAAGTTTTACCCGGGTCTATTGGAATATAAGGAGTGCTGACAGGTGCAGTATCTCTTTCTGTAATAAGCCTTTAAATACAGAAGCGGATATTGCTGTACCTACTTAACTACTCCCCGCCTCTGAGCCTCCAGACATAAAATAGCTGCTTTCAGCTTCTGAGCCAACATGGTTGCCTCTAGCCCTTGATTCAATTTTATCTCCTTGGGCTTTCAATTTTGCTCTCTTGTGTTCAACGAGGATTTGAGTCTCCCCGATATCAGTATCAGGGTTTTCATCACCCTTGGGGCCTTCAAGACTTTTAACGAAGTCCTTATCGCCTTCATCTTTAATAACTGGGCTTTAATCATGTCACGCCCCAGAACCAGAATACTGGAGAGCGGGGGCAGACATAGCCAGCTACGTATATGAAATGGATTCCATCTCGCTATACGGTCACGGCTGTCTAGATACATGAGGGTTTACTACAAGCCAACAGTCTCCTATGGTCATGAACAAGCCTAGTGTCTCAATCACAAGCAAGTAAGTAAATGTTACAAGATGTATGATCATTAAATATACAATGATAAGGCGTCCCAAATATTACATATCCAGCTGATCATGAAGCTAGTCGTTACAAAATGTTAGGACTAGCAAGAGTTTAGTCATACATGATCAACCCTAGGATCTGTTAATCATGTTACAGCCCGTAGGCAGACAGTAAATAAAGTACAATCGAGCTAAACAGGTGCTCGTCGGCTAAACGCCTCAAAAGAATATTTTTACAATAGAACGGGAGGGCCAAAAATAACCCACTCGTTGCCAGGGTTCCGTCTAGTGGCCACCATCTGGCTGGAAGGTCGGTAGATCCTCTGGAGCTGCTCCGAAATCTGGCCACACAAAACCAGCTGGGTCAGACCCCAGAAAGAACAAGTGCCACAAGGAAGCTTCACTTAAGAACTAAAATCAGCAATCAGCACAAGATATAAATATAAATAAAAATAAGGACTGGAATAAAAGAAAACATATCAGGATGATATACGACGAGATAACCATGGAACTATTCAGATAACCAGGTTACAACCCGTAAACCAAACAAGGACCGGGGTTGTAACCCTTCGTCTGAACAGAGCTTAGAATTCTCACCATTTATCGGTAAAATAAATACAGGCATTCAGGTCATTCAATAATCCGGAACAGGATTCAGGGCAAGACTAGACTGGTTAGACTCCATCTAATCACTTCACGGCCAAGCAAGAACTACGGCTTGATACTTTAACTAACTAGGGTTGTCACAAGCCTAATTACTAACAAGATGCAGTGAGATTATTCCACAGCCACAAGCCCTGCAGACCATCCAGGTTCCCCGGGTTAAAAGATTAGAGTTAAATTCAGGTGGGTACATCGTCCAGGAAACGAATGTACCCTTAGGTAGCTTGAAGGGTGCAACACATGACAGTGTGCTGGAAATGTGCCCTACTCGACGGCAGGCTACAGATCGCAAGGCGTGCCCAGGTAACGGGATTGCCTGTAGCTGGGAAATCTCTTCATGACTAATGTGTTAATCTAGTTATTAACCTTAGTCCATTTTAGTAGGTGCTCCTGACCGTGGTACTCAGGAGCTCCCTCCCTAGACATGATGCAAGACAGGACTGGTTTATTTGTACACGCACAATCGCCCACGGTGTCCATGTTATTATACAGGTCATGTCATGTCAGGTAGCCGTCGCAACAGCTTATCAAGATATAACATGTCAGGTCATCATGTCAAGTATACTTGTCAGGAGTACGCCATGACGGGCCACTATCAGGTCATGTCAGGTCATTATGTCAGGAGTGCACCACTACGGTCACTATCGCGTCATGCTCAATTATCAATTCCAAACATATCAAGTAAATTCGTGATTATCAAGTTCAGGACAAAAGGCGTAAGGATATAAAATGGACGTTAAATATCTAATAAAATATCAATATTACAGGGCTATAAAAGATCAAGGGTAATCAGGCTACGCTCAAGCCAGGCTATGCTCAGGCTAGCGTACGCCCAGGTCTGCGTACCAAAGGATCCATACACTTCCAATAGGAAGCGTACGCAAGGGTCAGCGTACACAAGGGCACGCTCAAGCTACAGGTCAGCGTACGCTCAAGCTAGCGTACGCTCAAGACTGCGTACGCTCGAGCTAGCGTACGAAAGGGGCAGCATACGCCTTGCTCGCTTAAGCTAGCGTACGAAAGCTAGCGTACGCTCGCTAAACAGCAGCGTACGAAGGCTAGCGTACGCTCACTAAACAGCAGCGTACGAAGGCTAGCGTACGCTCGCTAAACAGCAGCGTACGAAGGCTAGCGTACGCTCGCTAAACAGCAGCGTACGAAGGCTAGCGTACGCTCACTAAACAGCAGCGTACGAAGGCTAGCGTACGCTCATTAAACAGCAGCGTACGAAGGCTAGCGTACGCTCACTAAACAGCAGCGTACGAAGGCTAGCGTACGCTCACTAAACAGCAGCGTACGAAGGCTAGCGTACGCTCACTAAACAGCAGCGTACGACTCAGTGGCGTAAGCTAAAAAGCTAGCTCACTGTTCACTGTCTTCTCCAAATGGCAAGAATAGCAAGAACTCTAAAGTTGAATCTAAGCTTCCATTGTCCATATCTTGGTCAAAACAAGTCCGAATCCAACTTTCCAAAGGTCAAAATTGGGTAGAATAAAATTCTCTAAAACATAGAGCCATCAAAACTTGAAAACAAACAAGTTTGATAGATCAAAACACCAAAATCCGAAAATAGCAAAACTCTAGATCTACAAGAATTAAAGCCTCAAAATGGAAAATGACAAGTTCTAATGTGGTTTAGAATCATGAGGAGAAGCTAATGAAACCATCAAAAGGAGTTCTCTTGTGGAAGCAAGTTGCACTTGCCTATGGTGTTCTTGGTTGGTGGAGAAGAGTAATGGTGGGGGAAGGAGAAGTAAATGAGAATTATGGGAGAGAGAGAAAGAAGAAATGGCAATAAATATCAAAGGTGGTGGTAGGTAGGGGGTTGTGGTGGAAATGAAGGAGAAGCATAGGCTAAGGTGTTCCACCCATGGCCCATGATGAACCAAGCATTGGGCCGGCCGAACCAAGCCAACCCAAACCGAGAGTAAACAAGCCAAGCCAAACCAAGGAGATATGCAAATACAATACGTATACGTATTCCAAATACGTAATACGAACAACAGGCATTACAACTCTACCCACCTTAAAAGAATTCCGTCCTCGGAATTTAATTAAGAGGCTAGAGGAACAAGAACAAGCTACACTATTCACAGGCAAGCTATACTAGGCAATCAATCAATCATGCAAGCAAGGAATTGATGGCATGAGGCATAAGAAAGACATTATACCTCACGAGTCAAACAAGTCAGGATATCGTGATCGGATATCATCCTCATGCTCCCACGTTGACTCACCCAAAGAGTGATGACCCCAAGCAACTCGGACTAACTTGATAGTCTTGTTCTTGAGGATCTTCTCTCTTCGATCCAATATAGACACGGGCCTCTCCTCATACGAAAGGTTGGTACCAACAACCAATTCCAAATGATCCAGGATGTGGCTCGGGTCCGGGATGTACCGTCGTAATTGGGATACATGGAACACGTCATGTACCTCGCTTAGCGACGGTGGAAGAGCGAGACGATAGGATACATCTCCTACTCGCTCCAGAATGTCAAATGGTCCTATATACCTAGGACTAAGCTTGCCCCGTACGCCGAAACGAATGACACCACGGTTAGGCGAAATCCTCAGGAATACATGATCGTCGACCGAGAACTCGAGAGGGCGCCGATGAGAATCGGCCCAATGGCGCTGGCGATCTTGGGCAACTCGAAGGTGATCTCTGACTTGCCTGACTACTTCAACGGTCTGAGCAATCATTTCTGGACCAAGTATCTGCCTCTCTCCAATATCATCCCAGGCTAACGGAGATCTGCACTTCCTGCCATACAGTGCCTCGAACGGTGCCATCTGGATACTGGCCTGGAAACTATTATTGTATGAGAATTCCACCAGGTGCAAATGATCTTCCTATGAACCACCGAAGTCAAGTGTGCAAGACCGCAACATGTCTTCAAGAGTCTGGATCGTGCGCTCCGACTGGCCATCTGTCTGCGGGTGATATGCTGAACTGAACTGGAGATGGGTTCCCAAACCCTCTTGCAAGCTACGCCAAAAGTGCGACGTAAATCTTGAATCTCGGTCCGAGGTGATACTGACTGGGATACCGTGAAACCTGACAATCTGCCTGAGGTACATCTCTGCTAACTGAGACGTCGACTGACCAACTCTGAATGGAAGAAAGTGAGCCACTTTCGTGAGCCTGTCAACTATAACCCAGATAGCATCTCTACCAGCTGGAGATCTAGGTAGTCCAGTCACAAAATCCATGGTCACATGCTCCCACTTCCATTCTGGGATCGGTAAGGGCTGAAGAAGTCCAGCCGGTCTCTGATGTTCGGCTTTAACTTGTTGGCAAACCAAACACCGAGAGACAAACCGAGCTATCTCCCGCTTCATGCCATTCCACCAGAAATGCTGTCGGATATCACGGTACATCTTCGTACTGTCGGGATGGATAGAATACTGCGAACTGTGCGCTTCTGACATGATCTCCTGTCTGATGTCTCCACTGGGTACACAAAGACACTTACCATGCCTAAGTGTACCATCCTCATGAATACATAACTCTGGTCTTCGTCCTGCTTCACACTCTGCTCTGAGTCGCTGAAGCTTGGAATCTGCCGACTGCGCCATCCGGATCCTCTCGACTATAGTGGACTGAACTTGCATGCTGGCCATCAATGCCACACTGGAAGGGAGAACAACTTCAATACCCATCTTCTGAAGATCTGCTAACAGCTCTGGTTGTGCTGTTAGGAAATAATCTCCGGCTCTCCTGCTCAATGCATCTGCTACGACATTGGCCTTCCCAGGATGATACTGCAAGCTGACATCATAATCCACAAGAAGCTCCAGCCACCTCCTCTGACGCATGTTAAGATCCTTCTGGGTGAAAACATACTTCAGGCTCTTGTGGTCGGTGAAAATCTCTACCCTATCTCCGTACAAATAGTGCCTCCACAACTTAAGTGCAAACACCACTGCTGCCAGCTCCAAGTCATGGTTTGGGTAATTCCTCTCATGATCACGAAGTTGTCGTGACGCATAAGCTATCACCTTCCCATGCTGCATCAGAACACATCCTAAACCTCTGCCTGAAGCATCACAGTACACTGAGAATCCTCCGGTTCCATCTGGAAGCGTGAGAATAGGAGCTGTTATCAGGCCTCGCTTCAACTGCTCAAAAGAACTCTGACACTCTGCTATCCAAGCAAACTGTGCATCTTTGCGGGTCAACTGGGTCAATGGCGCTGAAATTCGAGCAAAATCGAAAACAAACCGTCGGTAATAGCCAGCCAATCCCAGGAAACTGCGAACTTCTGCAACGGTGCTGGGTACTGGCCATGACTCAATAGCCACAATCTTCTGGGGATCCACTTCTACTCCTCCTCTGGTGATGATATGACCCAAGTACGAAATGCGATCGAGCCAGAACTCGCATTTACTGAACTTGGCATATAACTGGTGCTCTCTGAGAGTCTGAAGAACCACACGAAGATGCTGCTCATGCTCCGCCTCACTCTTGCTGTAGACCAGAATGTCATCCAAGAACACGATCACAAACTGATCCAAGTAAGGCATGAAGATGCGATTCATGAGGTCCATGAATACTGCCGGCGCATTGGTTGCTCCAAAAGGCATAACAAGGAACTCCCAATGCCCATATCTCGATCTAAAAGCTGTCTTCGGGATGTCCCGCTCTCTGACTCTGATCTGATGATAACCTGAGCGCAAATCAATCTTCGAGAATACTGAAGCCCCCTTGAGTTGATCAAACAAGTCATCTATCCTCGGAAGAGGGTATCTGTTCTTGATTGTCACTGAGTTCAAGGTACGATAATCAACACATAACCTGGATGTACCATCCTTCTTTTTCACAAGAAGCATCGGGGCTCCCCAAGGCGATCCACTAGCACGAATGAATCCCTTGGTTCTAAGCTCTTCAATCATCTTGTATAATATCTCCAACTCTGATGGCGCCATCATGTAGACTCTCTCTGACACTGGGGCTGTCCCGGGAATCAAGTCTATAGTAAACTCGATCTCCCGCTCCGGAGGCATACCTGGAAGTTCTTCTGGGAAAACATCTGGGAACTCGTCCACTATCCTGGGCAACTGAACTGCTGCTACTGCCATCCGCAATATCGGAGGAGAAAGCTCAACCTCGCCTCGAGAGAAAGAAAACTTCGGCTCTCCTGGAATGCTAAAAACAACCCTACCAATATGACAGTCTATTCTAGCATACTGGTTCCTCAACCAATCCATCCCTAGGACCACATCATAATCGGCCATCGGGAACTCTATCAATCTAGCAGGGAATTCCCTACCGCTAACTACGATCCGACACGAGGAAAACACTCTATCTACTTCCACAAGTCCGTTACCAATAAGTATATTGAGCCTTACTGATAATGACTCGGGCTCCAATCCTACCCGTGTCGCGAATCGTGCAGACATAAATGAATGTGATGCACCAGAATCAAATAAAACTGAAGCTGGAAAGGAGTTGACGAGAATAGTACCTGCCACTACCTCTCCTGGTGCCAATCCTTCCTCCATGGTCATCACCATAGCCTGATCGTGTCCTCGGGGTGCTGGTCCCCTCTGCTGAAATCCTCTCTGCCTGCTCTGACTCTGGGCTTGGACTTGTGCATACTGCTGGGGGTTCTGCTGCTGGAACACTTGGGTCTGAGGCGGCAAGGGCCTCGGCAATGGATACTGCTGCTGATGGACCGGAGCTGGTCCTCTCACCGAAGAGCTAGAAAGGTTGGATGAGGATGAACCACCCCTGTTCGGGCAGGATCCAACCCTATGGTCTGGTGCTCCATAAGCCAGACACAATCCCTGTGCCCTGCAACATTCTGCCACCACATGGCCTGGCTTCCCACAATGAGAACAACCCACTGCGGAAGATTGCTTCTGCTTCTGCTGCTGCTGAGGGTACGTCGGGGTTGAATGCTGAACCGACGTCACTGAGGCTGCTCGCCTCGGAGCTCCAATAGTCAAAGCCCTGGCTGCCGGGGCTGGGGCTGAAGACTGATTCATCTGGCCGTGAGATCTCTTCCGACCTCCGGTCCTGTCCACGATCCTCTGGGAGGTATACTCATGCCTCCGGGCTGCTCTCAAGACTGCATCAAAAGTCTGATGCTCAAACTGCTCAACTGCTAACAAGATCTCCAGGTGCAGTCCCTGCTGGAATCGCTGGGCTCTATCATACTCGGTTGCCACCAAGGTGGGAGCAAACCAACTGAGTCTCGAAAACTCGGCCGCATATCCATCGACCGTCCTGCCTCCTTGCTTCAGATTGGTGAACCTGGTCTGCAGATCATACCGAGCCACGGCATCGAAATACTTGGTCTGGAATCTCTCTCTGAATACTGCCCAAGGAATGGGTGCTGCTAACCCAACGGCCTGTGCTGCCCACCAGCTGCGGGCAAGATCTAACAACTGCAGGCGCACCACGGCTACCTTCTCATTCTCTGGAGTCTTGGCTGCTTCTAGAACCACCTCTGTGTCCTGAAGCCATGCATCTGCCGCGATAGCATCTTCACTACCGTCGAAGAATGAAGGGTTCAAGCGCTTGAAGCTGTTGGCCGCGCTGTTACCCTGATGACCACCCCGGGTCAAAGCATCTGCCACTGCCTGTTGCAAGGCATCCCCACGACGATCTTGGGAAGCTATCAAAGTCCTGACGAGTCCTACCAAAGTGCCATCATCAGGTTCTACAGGCTGAACTGGCTGAACTGGTGGCTCTCCCTCAATAGACGCGACTCTGAAGGCTACTCCGGAGTGCTGGGCTTGATCTCCAGGTTGCTGCTGGTCCGCGGGAGGTGCTCCGCCTTGCTGGTCGGTAGGACCACGAACAATGCCACTGAAGAAGATGACATAGAGAACAATAAGGAAGGACCAGGACAGAGCAACGATACAAGCATATGATCAGGACAAGAATTCAGGGATTCAGAAGATACGAACAGAGATCAAGGACGAATACTGATTGAGACATCTATTCGGTAAACCCTCACATATCTTGATTTACAAGACCTGCATGGGCCACCACTTAAACCATGTCACGCCCCAGAACCAGAATACTGGAGAGCGGGGGCAGACATAGCCAACTACGTATATGAAATGGATTCCATCTCGCTATACGGTCATGGCTGTCTAGATACATGAGGGTTTACTACAAGCCAACAGTCTCCTATGGTCATGAACAAGCCTAGTGTCTCAATCACAAGCAAGTAAGTAAATGTTACAAGATGTATGATCATTAAATATACAATGATAAGGCGTCCCAAATATTACATATCCAGCTGATCATGAAGCTAGTCGTTACAAAATGTTAGGACTAGCAAGAGTTTAGTCATACATGATCAACCCTAGGATCTGTTAATCATGTTACAGCCCGTAGGCAGACAGTAAATAAAGTACAATCGAGCTAAATAGGTGCTCGTCGGCTAAACGCCTCAAAAGAATATTTTTACAATAGAGCGGAAGGGCCAAAAATAACCCACTCGTTGCCAGGGTTCCGTCTAGTGGCCACCATCTGGCTGGAAGGTCGGTAGATCCTCTGGAGCTGCTCCGAAATCTGGCCACACAAAACCAGCTGGGTCAGACCCCAGAAAGAGCAAGTGCCACAAGGAAGCTTCACTTAAGAACTAAAACCAGCAATCAGCACAAGATATAAATATAAATAAAAATAAGGACTGGAATAAAAGGAAACATATCAGGATGATATACGACGAGATAACCATGGAACTATTCAGATAACCAGGTTACAACCCGTAAACCAAACAAGGACCGGGGTTGTAACCCTTCGTCTGAACAGAGCTTGGAATTCTCACCATTTATCGGTAAAATAAATACAGGCATTCAGGTCATTCAATAATCTAGAACAGGATTCAGGGCAAGACTAGACTGGTTAGACTCCATCTAATCACTTCACGGCCAAGCAAGAACTACGGCTTGATACTTTAACTAACTAGGGTTGTCACAAGCCTAATTACTAACAAGATGCAGTGAGATTATTCCACAGCCACAAGCCCTGCAGACCATCCAGGTTCCCCGGGTTAAAAGATTAGAGTTAAATTCAGGTGGGTACATCGTCCAGGAAACGAATGTACCCTTAGGTAGCTTGAAGGGTGCAACACATGACAGTGTACTGGAAATGTGTCCTACTCGACGGCAGGCTACAGATCCCAAGGCGTGCCCAGGTAACGGGATTGCCTGTAGCTGGGAAATCTCTTCATGACTAATGTGTTAATCTAGTTATTAACCTTAGTCCATTTTAGTAGGTGCTCCTGACCGTGGTACTCAGGAGCTCCCTCCCTAGACATGATGCAAGACAGGACTGGTTTATTTGTACACACACAATCGCCCACGGTGTCCATGTTATTATACATGTCATGTCATGTCAGGTAGCCGTCGCAACAGCTTATCAAGATATAACATGTCAGGTCATCATGTCAAGTATACTTGTCAGGAGTGCGCCATGACGGGCCACTATCAGGTCATGTCAGGTCATTATGTCAGGAGTGCACCACTACGGGTCACTATCACGTCATGCTCAATTATCAATTCCAAACATATCAAGTAAATTCGTGATTATCAAGTTCAGGACAAAAGGCGTAAGGATATAAAATGGACGTTAAATATCTAATAAAATATCAATATTACAGGGCTATAAAAGATCAAGGGTAATCAGGCTACGCTCAAGCCAGGCTATGCTCAGGCTAGCGTACGCCCAGGTCTGTGTACCAAAGGATCCATACACTTCCAATGGGAAGCGTACGCAAGGGTCAGCGTACACAAGGGCACGCTCAAGCTACAGGTCAGCGTACGCTCAAGCTAGCGTACGCTCAAGACTGCGTACGCTCGAGCTAGCGTACGAAAGGGGCAGCGTACGCCTTGTTCGCTTAAGCTAGCGTACGAAAGCTAGCGTACGCTCGCTAAACAGCAGCGTACGAAGGCTAGCGTACGCTCACTAAACAGCAGCGTACGAAGGCTAGCGTACGCTCGCTAAACAGCAGCGTACGAAGGCTAGCGTACGCTCACTAAACAGCATCGTACGAAGGCTAGCGTACGCTCGCTAAACAGCAGCGTACGAAGGCTAGCGTACGCTCACTAAACAGCAGCGTACGAAGGCTAGCGTACGCTCACTAAACAGCAGCGTACGACTCAGTGGCGTAAGCTAAAAAGCTAGCTCACTGTTCACTGTCTTCTCCAAATGGCAAGAACAGCAAGAACTCTAAAGTTGAATCTAAGCTTCCATTGTCCATATCTTGGTCAAAACAAGTCCGAATCCAACTTTCCAAAGGTCAAAATTGGGTAGAATGAAATTCTCTAAAACATGGAGCCATCAAAACTTGAAAACAAGCAAGTTTGATAGATCAAAACACCAAAATCCGAAAATAGCAAAACTCTAGATCTACAAGAATTAAAGCCTCAAAATAGAAAATGACAAGTTCTAATGTGGTTTAGAATCATGAGGAGAAGCTAATGAAACCATCAAAAGGAGTTCTCTTGTGGAAGCAAGTTGTACTTGCCTATGGTGTTCTTGGTTGGTGGAGAAGAGTAATGGTGGGGGAAGGAGAAGTAAATAAGAATTATGGGAGAGAGAGAAAGAAGAAATGGCAATAAATATCAAAGGTGGTGGTAGGTAGGGGGGTTGTGGTGGAAATGAAGGAGAAGCATAGGCTAAGGTGTTCCACCCTTGGCCATGATGAACCAAGCATTGGGCCGGCCGAACCAAGCCAACCCAAACCGAGAGTAAACAAGCCAAGCCAAACTAAGGAGATATGCAAATACAATACGTATACGTATTCCAAATACGTAATACGAACAACAGGCATTACAAATCATCCTCAATATCAACGTCAGAGTTCTCATCACAAAAGGGCTCATCGAGACTCTGATCATCTCCGCTAGGTTTCTAGTCACCCTTATCTTCAACAAGGTGCTCGTCACCCTCAGTCATAACTTGGCCATTTTTGGCCACCAGTGAGGGTCGTTAATGGGTCTATGCTCAATTCTGCCTACTCAAGGACAGTGTCAACAATGTCCCCCTTAATTTGCTCGTCCTTATAATAAAAGTCCTGCATCACCTCTATAATCTCTTCATCGCCCTGAGAGGGTATCTCGTTTAGAATATGGGCTACAGGAGTCTGGATTATAGAAGGAGCTGGAACTTTCGAAGCAGTTTCCTTTCCATCTTGGCTTAAAGTTCTCCTAAATGAAACTAATACTTTCCCAGGGAACGACGGTTCTCGAAGCATCACTAGAAGCCGAGGGAGACATCAGACCAGACGAGATATGTGCCACGAGCGCCCTTGCAGAAAGGGGAGTATTGACCTCAACAGTCACTAGCTTTATAATAGTGACTGGAGGGACATCCACTGAAACAGCTGGAGCCGGTTCGCTAACATGTGGAAGTTTTGGAGATGAAGGAATGTCAATAAAAATCGCCAAAGGGTTACCATCTAATAACTTTTATTGGACTAAAAAAGCAAGGGTATCACCTTTTGGAGAGGGTACACCCTCAAGTGATGGCGGATCCTGTGACGACAGTGATGGCTCCTGAAGACCAGTAGGCTGTCTTAGAGAGGAAGGAGTAGAAGAAACCATAGTTTTCTCCTTTATAACTCGGGAAGTCACTAATTTCCTTCGGGCTGCACGCTTGATCAGTGGTTCGGGGAAACGGCAGTAGCAGGCTAATCGTACGTTACTTCAGGAGCAATCTGCTCTCTATTTGTCTCTTCCATACTCTCCTTTTGAGCATGAGACGAGGTTGTTCCTATGAAAGAAGATGTTTTTCCAGGCGAAAGATCAGCTTCCAACTGTGTCTGAGCCCTTGTTCTCGCTGAGGGTTTCTCGGTGACAATCACTTCTTTCTTCTTCTTTCCTTTCCCATTAGCAGGAGAAGGAGGTTCATCACGAGATAACTGAGAAGAGGAAGTCCCAGTCTTTATTTTTTGCTCTCTCCTTTCGTAGAAGATTTTCTCTTCCGCTTTTTGAGAGTGTCACGCAAGGCACTTTGCACCTCGTCATGAAAACCAACGGGTACAACCTCTAAAGGATCATCAGCGGGAACGTTCTCCTCGGCTTCTGCCAGCTCTACGGAAGCCGGAGTTCCTTCTTGTGCTTTTCTCACGCAAACGAAGCTACCCATTATAGAATAGCCATCGAAGAAGGTGTTGGCTAAGGTATAAAAATTCATATATGTGCTTAACATATGTCACGCCCCAGAACCAGAATACTGAAGAACGGGGGCGGACACAGCCAGCTACGTATAATGAAATGGCAACCATTCCACTATTCGGTCACGGCTGTCTAGATATGTGAGGGTTTTACTAAAATCCATCAGTCTCTTAGGGTCAAAATGGCCTATTGTCTCAATCTCAACCAACTAATAATAATCACAAGATATCAGATCACCAAATATATAATTGTAAGGCGTCCCAAACATTACATATCCAGATGATCATGAAGCTAGTCGTACAAAATGTAAGGACTAGCAAGAGTTTAAGTCATACATGATCAACCTCGAGTTGCCAATCATGCTTACAGCCCGTAGGCAGACAGTAAATAAAGTTACAAACGAGCTAACACTTGCTCGGCGGCTAAACGCCTCAAAAGAATAATTTACAATTACAGTGGGAGGACAAAATAAACCCACTCGTTGCCCAGGTTACGCCTGGCGGTCACCATCGGGCTGGAAAGCAGGTGGATCCTTTGCTGCTGCTCCGGAATCTGGCCATACAAAACCAGCTGGATCAGACCCCAGAAAGAGCAAGTGCCATAAAGGAGGCTTCACTTAAGAACTAAAACCAGCAATTAGCACAAGAGTATAATTACATAATAAAAGACAGTAATTTAAGAAAAAGCATGATGGGTAATTATAAAAGATAATCTTGCATAGAATCACTAAAAGACAGGACATATGGAGAAGCATGTCAGGATGATATACGATGAGATAACCATGGGACTATTCAGATAGCTAGGTTACAACCCGTAAACCAAACAAGGACCGGGGTTGTAGCCCTTCGTCTGAACGGAACTTGGTTTCTCTTACCATTTATCGGCAAGATAAATATAAGAAATTAGGTCAAGTAACAATCTGGAGTGGCAATCATTATAGAGACAACCTGGAGTGACAATCATTCCATCATTCTGGTACAATCCTATAATCAATCAATTCTAGACAATACTATACTGGACCAGACTCCATCCAAGCAATCACGGCCAATCATTGCCTACGGCTTTCTACATTAACTAACTAGGGTTATCACAATCCTAGTTACTAGCAAGATGCAATGAGATTGATCCACAGCCACAAGCCCTGCAGACCATCCAGGCTATCCAGGACGAAAGATTAGGGTTGAATTCAGGTGGGTACATCGCCCAGGAGACAAATGTACCCTTAGGTGACTTAGAGGGTGCAACACTCGACGGTGCGCTGGAAATATGCCCTACTCGACGGCAGGCTACAGATCCCAAGAGCGCCCAAGGTAACGGGATTGCCTGTAGCTGTGTCATCTCTTCATGACTACTGTGTTATTCTAGTTATTAACTTTAATCCATTTTAGTAGGTACTCCTGACCGTGGTACTCGGGAGTCCCATCCTAGACATGATGCATGACAGGACAAGTGGATTAACAAGCAAGCAAGAAAGAACCACCCACGGTGTCAAGGCAAGTCAAGTTAAGTTATCAAGATAAATCATGTCAGGGTACTTGTCAGGAGTGCGCCACGACGGGCCACTATCATGTCAGGTTGGTCATGTCAGGAGTACACCACTACGGGTCATTGTCGTGTTATGCTAGTTCCTTGCCATACCAAGCCATGTACAACAGTCCTTCCAAACATATTAAGTAAAATCAAGTTCATGACAAAAGGCGTAAGGATATAAAATGGGCGTAAAATATCTAATAAAATATCAATATACAGAGCCATAGAAAAGCCAAGCTCAAAAGAAATAAAACCAAAACTCCAAGGGTCAATGGGTTAAACAAGGGGTCAGGGGAGCAGCGTACGAAAAGTCACGCACGCTGAAAGAGCCGCGTACGTGAAAGTCACGCGCGCTACAGAGCAGTGTGCGTGAAAAGTCACGCACGCTCAAGGGAACAGTGTGCGTGAAAAGTCACGCACGCTCAAGGGAACAGTGTGCGTGAAAAGTCACGTACGCTCAAGGGAACAGCTGCGTGAAAAGTCACGCACGCTCAAGGGAACAGTGTGCGTGAAAAGTCACGCACGCTCAAGGGAACAGTGTGCGTGAAAAGTCACGCACGCTCAAGGGAACAGCTGCGTGAAAAGTCACACACGCTCAAGGGAACAGTGTACGTGAAAAGTCACGCACGCTCAAGGGAACGGCTGCATGAAAAGTCACGCACGCTGAGAGAGCAGCGTGGGTGAAAAGTCACGCACACTCAAGGGAGCAGTTGCGTGAAAAGTCACGCACACTCAAGGGAGCAGCTGCGTGAAAAGTCACGCACGCTCAAGGAAGACACGCTTCCAACAGGAAGCGTACCCAAGGCTGCATGGCATAAGCTAAGAAGCTCTGCCACTGCTCACTGTCTTCTCCAAAGAGCAAGAACAGCAAGAACAGCAAGGATGAACCCAAACTTCAAATGCTCATAACTTGGTCAAAACAAGTCCGAATCCAAGTTTCCAAAGGTCAAAATTGGGTAGAAGGAAATTCCTAACCACATGGAACCATCAGAACTTGCAAATGAAGAAGTTATCTAGATCAAAACTTCAAAATTCCAAGAAAGCATTTCCTAGATCTACAAAAACTCATGCACCAAAATGAAAATCTTCAAGTTCTAAAGTGGTTTAGAATCCTGCTAGGAAGCCATTAGAACCATCAAAATGAGTTCTCAAGTGAGAGAAAGATGCACTTGCCTATGGTGGTGTCGGTGGAAGAAGGAAAGGAAGGAAGAAGAAGAAGAAATAAATGAGAGTTAGGAAGGAGAGAGAAGGTTGGTGGCTGCTATTAAAGGAGAAGAGGGGGGTAGGTAGGAGTGGTTCATGCTAACCCAAACCAAGCTAAACCAATCCAAGCCCAATCCGAACCAAGCTAGGCCAAACCGAGCTAATGCAATGCCAGGATGGACCAGAAAATACTCAATA
This sequence comes from Iris pallida, assembly GCA_029216955.1. Taxonomy (NCBI): domain Eukaryota; kingdom Viridiplantae; phylum Streptophyta; class Magnoliopsida; order Asparagales; family Iridaceae; genus Iris; species Iris pallida. The sequence goes on along the minus strand of JANAVB010000999.1, from coordinate 7,180,849 downwards.
AACCAAGCTCCATTAATCAGAATTAATTTATGAATAATAAATGATAATTAAACCACCATGCTAAATATGAAATAAACCATAATTAACTAATCAAGAAAAAATGAAAAATACAGGTCAGAAATACGAATACGTATAAAATACGTATTACGAATTTTGGGGCTCTACAACATACGCGGGCCTGCCTCAAAGGTAGCCGATGGCATGGTGAACACAGCGTTAGTGTCTCTCGCACTATAGTACTCCATCCTCGTGCCCCGTCAATAAAAAACTCGGAGGATTGGAGGCAAGTAATCGCATTTTCGACATGCATCTGGTCATAGCCGAATTGTCGAGCAAATCGGCTAGGCAGGTATGGTTCCAGATAACACTCATTCTCGAACCGATATACTAGATACGAAGGCTTGATCATCATCAGCCAAGAAAAAACTGCTGGAGGTGGACGGGAACAAACGGGCACCAGATCCCGGAAAGGAGTCAAGCAGGTTTCGTACTCAGGAGGTAGAGAAACGCAGTAGAATTTTCAGTTGGAACCTCAATTTAGTGCCTTTCTACAGTCAAATAATGAGTCTGCCTTCCATCGAGATACGACATTTCTACATATAAAGTTCCCTGCTAAAGCTCCACCGACACCAAGAGCAGGGTCCATCAGAGAATCATGGTGTAGTACCAACCAGCCGAACAGATAAGTGAACGACATCTCGGTACGGGGAAAATTGCTTTGCGAATTGAGTTTTTCCATCATAGTGGTCATGAATTCACAGAGGCCCGCGTTCAGTCGGTAAGTCATGGCGAAGAGGATATCTATCATGTACCCAAATACCAAACGCACTTCGACAAACAACACGCCTCGGTGGATGCGATCGACGGCACTGGCTCCAGGGACCACAAACCGCCTTAGCCAAAGAGAGAGGAAGCCCACTAGAGTAACCTCCTTGGATATGGTTATGCCACCCTGCTTTATGTAGCTCTCGACAGGGTACCAGCAATGTAACTATACCAATCTTATTTCAGGTTATTGTCAACACAGTCGGATTCCTTTATCAATCTGCTAATGGCTTGACCATCGAGCGGCTCAAAGAAGCATGGATCATAATTCAAGTGCACTTGCACTTTGTTCTCCGTGGCATGACCCAAGAAGAGGTACACCAATCACTTGGACGTATAGCACGTCCTGGATGCCTTGCTCTTGTAAAGATGAGTGCACATCATAAAATGACACAGTAGCTGACCAAAAATTACAATCATTGGGGGATTTTCCTTGGCCAAAGCCTCCTGTTCGTCCTCAGTCGGTACATATTCTTCATAAGGGTTTTCACCCATTAGCAGATATGACAAAAATTGCATCTCGCGAAGGGCAAAGCCTATTTCTCCGTGAAGAGTAGAGAAAGTGCCAGTTCTGTTATTGTATCTCTCTACTAAGGTCAGGAACATATTGGTGTTGGTATAGATGCCACAAGAAGTTGTCAAGACAGCTTCATAGAGATCCAACTTGTTTAACTTGTCGATAAAGTTGTCCAAAGCCCATACAGAGAGTCGGTTCCAACGTTTAATATCTGGGTGCATCAAGCCCGTCAGCCTTGGGATTGGGCAGGATATTCCCCTCCTACTGCAGCAAATGTATTAGCAAAGAACGATATTCTGACCGGTATCATCAAAGACAAATCCTCAGCCTGCACGCTACTCGGCTTCAAACCCCTTAAGTGCGTGCTATGTTGTTCGGAATAACTATTATATATGTCCCTCCTCTTGTCCCCAAACTTGTAAAATATTCGTCCAACCGTGGCTTGCTAGAATGGAGTTATATCCTATGACATCTTCTGAGGGTAGCGTGTCACGACCCGCACCCTAGAGTAAGGGCACGAGACGTGGGTACGTCCAGCCTACGCCGCAGTGTCGGCGGTAGAACGCTGTCCTAGGTCACAACATCTAACAATATATCTCTAAACAGTTTATACTCCCCGAATGGGGGTGACATAGCAGTAAAACTCAATCACAACTAAGGAAGAGATAGCACGATATGAAATAGAACTCAAGAAAATAAATAGATGAAAAGTAGTCTAAGATAATCCCAGCAATATCCAGCAGTACAAGGTCTCAGATACATAATGAAAGAATATATACAACTCTGAACTCCAAATAAAGTCTAGCTAAAACATGTCTCATGACTACAAAAGGAAGATAAGCCTAACTAATCTAAACTAGGCAATCGGGGTGATATCCTCAGCTAGAGCTGGGTCCTCCTGAGGGTCCAGCTCGCAGGTGTCATCTAAGGTTGTCCCGTAGAAAGTGTCCAGGCAAGCCTCCTCCTCGTCCTCTGTAATATTTTCAACAGGTCCAGTCAGGACAGGAGCGAGTACAGTACATCTCAACAGTTCATAGCAGGTTAGAAAATATAAACATGCAGTAAAGTAAGATACAAGTACTGAAAGAAGTGCAGTATGTAAATAGAGAAAGAGCTGTAACAGAAATATCTACTATAATAGAGACTAACAGTGGCTAGTGAGTCAGAGTACAATATGGACATGTAAATGGCATAGGAGATTCTGATAAGACACTATGGAAGAGATTCTGATAAGATACTACTGGTGTATTATTCACATGTCCAATTCTACTCCCCCGTACCCCAATCAATACACAAGGATCTAAACAGGTTATGTTATTGTACATGATATCACATGGGGGCCCATGAAAGGGTGCACATGATAGTATATATGGGGGCTCCGTGAACCTGAGAGTACAAGATTCACCGGAGTGTACATGTATAATGAAAGCACAGGAGTACATGATGAAAGTGAAACGCACATGACACAATGTACCCGATGCTCCCGAGGGGGATAACATCGCATGTAGAGATCCATATAGTACCAATCCGTGTGACCATCGTGACAGAATAAGTAAAGTAATCTACTGCAGGAAATAATTCTAAGCAGGATACGAAATGATCAGAGAATGTACTCGCCTGTATCTGAGTGTCCAATATGAAACTTACTGTCCAAGGAGTGGTGTCTGGCTCCTAATCAGAACAGCACAAGTCACAACAAGTCCAGAATAGTGTAATGAAGTCCTACTATGCATTCTACATGATTCTAGGTCAATCTAGGCCAAAGTCAACTCTTGGTCAACTCTGGTCAACCCTAGAAGTCAAACTAGGTCAACCAAGTCTAAATTAGGTCAACTAGTCTACCCTAGACTACATTAGTCTATACTAGGTCACTATGGTCTAATCAAGCCTAGTTTAGCACCCCTACACATTCACTAAGTTTAATTCACACACACACAAGGTTAAACACATATCTAGTTATTCACAAAACATTAATAACTTATAAAGGAACACCACATTACCTTATATATATATAGATACCTACATAAGAGTTAACATTATTTATACCTAGGCTAAGTACTATATATATATATATAGATATACATGACCCAAGTACATATGTATTCATACAATACATAACCCACAACTAGAGACTGGAAATATAGAGAGAATGAGAGAGAGGGTGCATGTGTGCGTGTGTGCAACATAAAATTGTGTGTGTATGCATGAGTGTAGCTGTGTGTGTGGAAGGGTGAGGGTGTACAGGAATGTAATGTGTGTGTGTGTGCTATATGCATTGAGGTATACTTGAAACAATGTGTACATAACTAGATGGTAAAAATCTGGAAAACAGTGTGCAGGAATTTAAGTTCAACTCGTAGGAAGGAACACAAGATTACATAACACATTTAAGCCCCATTACACTACATAATCTCAGATTTCTCTATAAAGAAACTCAGTTTTAATGAAACAGTGTATCAAAACACATCAAAACCCAAATCATATATTTCTACTGAACCCCAAAAATCAGTCCATAACTGGTTTAAATCAACTTCAATCTCAGATTTCCCAGTTTTGTTCAAACAGTGAAATGTTCTCAGGAATTCTCAGTAATACTGAGAACACCACAGATCAGCCCTAACATTCTCAGGTTTTGAATATCCATTTCGAAACCAAATAACACCAAAATCGAAACCAATTTAGTTTACATATAGGAGAACATGATTAAGGAGTTAAAACCAATATGTAACAATATTAAATAGATTTAAAATTGATGGCAAGTTCAACATATATAAACTGGAATTCTCAGGTTTCAAAGTATCAGAAAATTGGGCATTTCGAGAATTCACAAGTCAAGACAATGTAAAATATAAAAACAGAGGTTGGTAATACTAATATAGGGTGTGTACATGTCATAGGAAGTGTCTTGTGTCCACCACATTGAGACACGACGTGTCTACAAAAAAAAAAAAACTAAAACAGCACACTGGGTACTGCACAGCAGTGCACTGCCTCGTGCGGGCGTGCACACGTGTCTAGCACGCGACACAGGCCACGTGGAGACATGTGGCCATGTACACGTGTTTGCCAGGGGTTAGGGTAGGTGTCCAACCGCCTGAAAGGAGCCCACACTGTGTCGTGTCCAAACTACAAGCCCGTGTCAGTGGCAAATAATTGACAGTGCACAGACACTTTAAAACACGTGCACAGTTGATTCCTCTCTCGACACGACATGGGGACACGTGGGACTTGACACGTGGCATGTCAGCCAGTGCCCCATGACTCGTGTCAAGTTTCACGTGTCCTAGAGGCGTGTCGTGTTCGCTACAGAGCCCAAGTAGCAGGGGATCCCTGTAGCACGCGCGCGAGCGTGTGCGGCGCGTGTCTACTCCACGAATCCGACACAAATCGATACGATAATCACCACAGAAGATCAAAAATGCATAAAAACAGTAAAACTAATTTTTCTATTTAAAAATATCACATAAAGGAGGTCGAGATGCCCTTTGAGGCATTTCGACAAACACTAGTACTAGGGTTCTGATACGTGTCCAGAATGGACACGAAACTCCCGAAACCCGACACAAAACCTATACTGATGCTTAGGGGACTCCTAGGGCTCCCTAATGATGAAGACAAAATGAAAATCCATGGAGAAATGGAGAGATTACCTATTCTTGAACTATGGGTAAAAAAGCCCCAAATAGAAAGATTTCTCAAGCCACCAAAATCCCACAAATTGTTTTCTTCCTGTAAAAAATCAATACCAACAGCAAGAACAATGAATTTAGGTCCTAATGGAATTGGTTTGGGGGAAAAATAATTTAAAAAGAATTTATAATGAATTTCTAAAGATAGGAACTCACATCTTTCTTCTTGAAATAATTTTCCTAGGGAAAGGAGGCTAGCCCTAGATTTTAGGAGGGGTTTTATAGTGGGGGAATCCCAATGAAGATAGGGTGGCCGGCCATCATGGGCTAGGTTAGGGTTTGAACTAGGTTAGCTAGTCCTATTAGGTTAAGTCACAAAATGACTTGTGAAATCACAAGCCATTTCTCAAACCATTTAATTCCAAATTCCTTAAGTCAATTTCTAATGAATCAAAACCAACTAACTTAAGTCATGCTAGGTTAGACTAGAGTCACTTAGCCTAACCAAGTCCAACTAACTAGGGTTAGTTCCTATGTTGGTCTACAAGGGTCAACACTAGTCAAAAATCTACCTAGTCCAAACAATTCCAAAATAATTCTTAAAAATTCCCATAAATTCAAATTAATTCTAATAAATTTAAATTACCCCAAAAATAACAAAAATACCCTCACACTAGAAATGTGGTAGTGACAAATCTACCCTCCTTAAAAGAATTTCGTCCTCGAAATTGAAAGGCGAAATACAACTGATGAGAAGGATAGAAAGCATACCTCACGGTCCAAAAAGATAAGGGTAGCGCTCGCGCATCTCATTCTCCCGCTTCCAGGTAGACTCTCCTGGAGAATGATGCCTCCATGCGACGCGTACCAAGGGTATCACCTGGTTCCTCAGAACCTTCTCCCGTCGATCCAGAATCTCCACTGGCTGCTCTGGATAGCTGAGAGAAGGCCCAACCTCTATCTCTGAATGATCGAGCACATGGCTAGGGTCAGCCACGTACCGTCTCAACTGTGATACATGGAATACATTGTGGACCCCCACAAGTGCAGGCGACAAGTCTAGCCTGTATGCCACGTCACCGACTCTCCCGCTGATAACGAAAGGGCCGATGAAGCGCGGGCTAAGCTTCCCGCCTCCACCGAAACGTATCGTACCACGAGTCGAAGATATCCTCAAAAAAACTTGGTCTCTGACCTAATCACAAGCAATGTCTCAATTAATTATAATAAACAACATGATCAAAAATCACAAACAAACAAACCTAAATCTAATCCTACTCTAATCTGTACCTCAAACTCCAAGGGCCTCCGGTGGCTATCGGCCCAGTGCCGATGTCTGTCCTGCGCCACGCAAAGTCTGTCCCTGATGAGCTTCACCTTCTCGGCCACATCAACAACCATCTCTGGCCCCAGTAAAGCTCGCTCACCAACATCATCCCAGGATAAGGGTGTACGACACCTACGCCTATATAGAGCCTCGAAAGGTGACATCTCAATACTGGCCTGGAAACTATTGTTGTAAGTAAACTCCACCAAATGAAGATGATCCTCCCAGAAACCTCCAAAGTCAGGACGTACATCCGCAGCATATCCTCAAGGGTCTGAATAGTCTGCTCTGACTGTCCGTCCGTCTGGGGGTGGTATGCAGTACTAAACTTGAGCTGAGTGCCCAAGCTGGTCTGCAGACTCCTCCAGAAATAGGAAGTAAAACGGCTATCCCGATCTAAGACGATGCTGACCGAAACTCCGTGGATCCTGACTATCTGTCGCATATATAACTCTGCCAGCCTCTCCGTAGACGTACCCACCTTGAATGGCAAGAAGTGGGCCGATTTGGTCAACCTGTCAAAGATGACCCAAATCGCGTCTTTCTTTCCTGGAATACGCGGCAATCCTGATACGAAGTCCATAGTGATATGCTCCCATTTCCACTCGAAAATGGGCAGCGGCTGCAACAATCCACCAGGCCTCTGTCTCTCCGCCTTGACCTGCTGACAAACCAAACACCTAGCCACGAAGCGAGCTACCTCCCGCTTTATTCTTGACCACCATACATGCTCCCGCAGATCTCGGTACATCTTGTTGGCACCCGGGTGTATAGAGTACTGAGATCTGTGGGCCTCCTGCATAACCTGCTCTCTGAGATCCCCGTTGGGCACATATAATCTAGAACCGTGCCTCAAGGCACCATCCTCTGCAAGAGAAAACTCGCCCTCCAGCAATCCTGCTCGAACCTGCTCCTGGAGGCACCGCAGAGCAATGTCCTCAAACTGTGCCGACTTGATCCTCTCCACCAAGTCTGACTGAATCTGCATCCCCTATAGCTGCATCTGCACTCCGGGCACGATCACCTCAATCCCAAGGCTCTCCAAGTCGGCAAGCAAATATCGATCCATGGTCAAATACATGGCTGTCGGATACCTACTCAAGGCATCGACAACCACGTTGGCCTTCCCTGGGTGGTACTGAAGTAGGATGTCAAAATCCTTCATCAACTCTAGCCATCTGTGCTGTCTCATGTTCAACTCCTTCTGAGTGAATACATACTTTAAGCTCTTGTGATCTGTGAAAATCTCCACCCTCTCACCATACAGATAATGCTTCTACAGCTTCAGAGCAAATATCACTGCTGCCAGCTCCAGGTCGTGGGTAGGGTAGTTCTTCTCATGGGGATGCAATTAACTGGAAGCATAGACAATCACCTTCCCATGCTGCTGCAAGATGCAACCCAGCCCCTTCCCTGAAGCATCACTATAAATAGTGAAACCACCTGATTCTGAAGGCAATGTCAGAATCGGAGCTGTCGTAAGCCGCTTCTTCAACTCATCAAAAGCTGCCTGACACTCCTCTGACCACACATACTCAGCATCCTTCTGGGTCAACCGTGTCAACGGCTCTACAACCCGGGAGAAATCCTATACGAATCTCCGAAAGTATTCTGCCAGCCCCAGGAAACTCCTGATCTCTGCAACTGAAGTCGGCGCTGCCCATGCTTCAACTGCTACAAACTTCTTGGGGTCAACTGAGATACCATCTCTAGTCACCACATGCCCCAAGAAGTTCACCCGATCCAAGAAGAACTCACACTTGGAGAGCTTCCCGTAAAGCTTCTCCTTCTTGAAAATCTCCAGCACTATCCTCAAATGCTCCTCGTGCTCCTCCTCAGTCTTGGAATATATCAAGATATCGTCAATAAACACCACTACAAACTGATCTAGATACTGGTGGAATACCTTATTCATAAGGTTCATAAATACTGCTGGTGTATTGGTTAGCCCAAACGGCATAACCAAAAACTCGAACTGCCCGTACCGCGTCCTGAAAGTGGTCTTGGGAATATCCTCCCCCTTCACCTTCACCTGGTGATATCTCGACCTCAGATCAATCTTGGAAAATACTCGAGCTCCGCTCAACTGGTCAAATAGATCGTCGATCCGCGGCAGTGGGTATTTGTTCTTGATCGTGAGGTTGTTGAGTGCCCTATAGTCAATACACATGCGTACTGACCCATCCTTCTTCGGTACAAACAATACTGGTGCACCCCATGGCGACGAACTCGAGCGGATGAAGCCCTTGTCCTGTAGCTCATCTACCTGCTTCTTCAGCTCCACCAGCTCGCTGTTGTTCACCCGATAGACATGCTGAGAGATGGGCTCCGCTCCTGGAACCAAGTCTATCGAGAACTCTATGTCTTTGTCTGGTGGCAGTCCCGACAACTCCTCTGGGAAAACATCTATATATTTTGCTATCAAGGGGTGTGGAATCGTCTGCTCCTCGACCGAGACTCCACAGAAGACTCCGCTGCTCTGCTCTGCCTGACGTCTGGAGTACTCGAACTCTGGCTCCCCCGGCGCTCTGAAGAGAACTCTACCCCCTCTGCAATCAATGCTGGCATGGTGCCTGCTCAACCAATCCATGCCTAGTACTATATCGTAGTTCGGCAATGGCATTACGAGCAGGCTCACCTCCAACTCACGGCCTCCCAAAACTACTCTCCGACCCTTATAAATATCACTCACGAGGATAATGCCACCCCCGGTCGTGATCTTATAATTCCTAGGCAACGATTCAGCTATGATACCGTGTCTAATCACAAAAGATACTGATATGAAGCTATGCGAAGCACCGGAATCAAATAATGCAAAGGCTGGACTGGAGTCGAGAAGAATCGAACCTGCAATCAGCTCTCCTATCACCTCTGCATCTCCAGCTGCCATGGCAAAAGCTCACCCCTGCTGGCCTCCCTTGGCCTGCTGCTGGTGCTGGACAAATCTCTGCTGCTGCGTCGGCAGGGCTGGCCCCCGCTGCTGACCCACTGGAGCTCTGGCTCCACCTTCCGGAGCTGCTCGTGCTATACGGCACACCCTCATCTGGTGGCCTGCCGCTCCGCAAAGAAGGCACTTCCCGAGCCTCTTCCTGCACTCGTTCTATCCATGCCCTGGCTTCTTGCAGAAGGTGCAATTGACTGTCTGGTGCCTGGGTGCCTGATGCTGAAACTACTGCTGGTGCACTGGCCACTGCTGAATCGGCTACGACTGGAACTGCCTCTGCTGCTGATGCTGAAAGTGGGGCCTCTTGGCCTGGCCTCCGCTGCTGCTGCTGCCTCCAACTGGGTCTCTCCCCCTCTTGAGCCTAAGCTCAAGATCATCCTCTGCCAACAAGGCTCCCGTCAAGATCTCCTCGAATGTGACATCCCGGTTGCCCTTGGTCAAGGACTTGACCTCCTTGACTAGACCCTTCTGGAACCTCTGGGCCTTCACCGTCTCGCTCAAGCCCTCTACAAACCTGCCGAGGCGGCCAAACTCCCCGGCGTACTCCTCCACTGATAGACTCCCCTGGACCAGGCTCTCGAACTGAGACTCCAAGGCTCTGAGTGCTGAATCTGGGAAGAACTTCTTCTTGAAGAAGCCCCTGAACTGCTCCCAAGTCTGCCCCGGTACCCCCATCCTGGGGTCTGACTGATACCAGGTGTGAGCAAGATCTCGCATCTGGCTAGCTGCGGCCTCGATCTGAAGGTCTGCTGGAATCCTGGCCAAGCGAAAGATCTCCTCTATATGCACGATCCACTCATCGGCATATAGGATCCCCTCTGTCCCTAGAAAGTCTCTGGGGCTCATCTTCTGAAACTGCTCGATCCCCGGTGTCCTCGGCTGCTGCACCACTGGCCGAGCTGCGGCTGTCGTGATGGCCAACTCCATGCCTCTGTCCTTTCGAGCCTGCTGTCTGTCCATGAACTGCTGGAAATACGCGAACATCTGAGCTGCGTCCACGTATCCTGGAGGCGACTGCTGGAAGGGATCCTCTGGAATGACCGGGTCCTGTCTCCGAGTCGGTGGATGCATACCTCCTGCTGCGGCTGCCGAGGTCTCCATATGAGCTGAGGTGGCAGGAGCTGCAGTCCCCTGGCCTCGCCGTACTGGCTGAGAGGTAGCAGTCCCCTCTATAGCATCCTCATGAATGGCACGCTGCGATCTAGTCTCTACCATCCTGAAGATAGACAAACAAGAGTATCAATTTTTAAGAAAGAAGCGAAATAACAAAGGCGGACAATTATAATTCAAAGGATCAGCTGACAAAAGGATTTAGATGGCAATAAAAGAAATTTTCCTAAAGTGATTGAGAACCTTAAAATTAATGTCCTATATCCTACTGCAAGATGTAGTGATACTCTAATTCGAATACCACTACACTTCTAGTCTGGACCTGCATGGGCCACAACTACAAAACGTGTCATGACCCGCACCCTAGATTAAGGACACGAGACGTGGGTACGTCCAGCCTACGCCACAGTATCGGCGGTAGAACGCTGTCCCAGGTCACAACATCTAACAATATATCTCTAAACAGTTTATACTCCCCGAATGGGGGTGACATAGCAGTAAAACTCAATCACAACTAAGGAAGAGATAACACGATATGAAATAAAACTCAAAGAAATAAATAGATGAAAAGTAGTCTAAGATAATCCCAGCAATATCCAGCAGTACAAGGTCTCAGATACAGAATGAAAGAATATATACAACTCTGAACTCCAAATAAAGTCTAGCTAAAACATGTCTCATGACTACAAAAGGAAGATAAACCTAACTAATCTAAACTAGGCAATCGGGGTGATATCCTCAGCTAGAGCTGGGTCCTCCTGAGGGTCCAGCTCGCAGGTGTCATCTAAGGTTGCCCCGTAGAAAGTGTCCAGGCAAGCCTCCTCCTCGTCCTCTGTAATATTTTCAACAGGTCCAGTCAGGACAGGAGCGAGTACAGTACATCTCAACAGTTCATAGCAGGTTAGAAAATATAAACATACAGTAAAGTAAGATACAAGTACTGAAAGAAGTGCAGTATGTAAACAGAGAAAGAGCTGTAACAGAAATATCTACTATAATAGAGACTAACAGTGGCTAGTGATTCAGAGTACAATATGGACATGTAAATGGCATAGGAGATTCTGATAAGACACTGTGGAAGAGATTCTGATAAGATACTACTGGTGTATTATTCACATGTCCAATTCTACTCCCCCGTACCCCAATCAATACACAAGGATCTAAACAGGTTATGTTATTATACATGATATCACATGGGGGCCCATGAAAGGGTGCACATGATAGTATACATGGGGGCTCCGTGAACCTGAGAGTACAAGATTCACCGGAGTGTACATGTATAATGAAAGCACAGGAGTACATGATGAAAGTAAAACGCACATGACACAATGTACCCGATGCTCCCGAGGGGGATAACATCGCATGTAGAGATCCATATAGTACCAATCCGTGTGACCATCGTGACAGTACAAGTAAAGTAATCTACTGTAGGAAATAATTCTAAGCAGGATATGAAATGATCAGAGAATGTACTCGCCTGTATCTGAGTGTCCAATATGAAACGTATTGTCCAAGGAGTGGTGTCTGGCTCCTAATCAGAACAGCACAAGTCACAACAAGTCCAGAATAGTGTAATGAAGTCCTACTATGCATTCTACATGATTCTAGGTCAATCTAGACCAAAGTCAACTCTTAGTCAACTCTGGTCAACCCTAGAAGTCAAACTAGGTCAACCAAGTCTAAATTAGGTCAACTAGTCTACTCTAGACTACATTAGTCTATACTAGGTCACTATGGTCTAATCAAGCCTAGTTTAGCACCCCTACACATTCACTAAGTTTAATTCACACACACATAATGTTAAACACATATCTAGGTATTCACAAAACATTAATAACTTATAAAGAAACACCACATTACCTTATATATATATATATAGATACCAACATAAGAGTTAACATTATTTATACCTAGACTAAGTACTATATATATACATATAGATATACATCACCCAAGTACATATGTATTCATACAATACATAACCCACAACTAGAGACTGGAAATATAGAGAGAATGAGAGAGAGGGTGCATGTGTGTGTGTGTGCAACATGAAATTGTGTGTGTATGCATGAGTGTAGCTGTGTGTGTGTGTGGAAGGGTAAGGGTGTACAGGAATGTAATGTGTGTGTGTGCTATATGCATTGAGGCATACTTGAAACAATGTGTACATAACTAGATGGTAAAAATCTGGAAAACAGTGTGCAGGAATTTAAGTTCAACTCATAGGAAGGAACACAAGATTAAATAACACATTTAAGCCCTATTACACTACATAATCTCAGATTTCTCTATAAAGAAACTCAGTTTTAATGAAACAGTGTATCAAAACACATCCAAACCCAAAATCATAGATTTCTACTGAACCCCAAAAATCAGTCCATAACTGGTTTAAATCAACTTCCATCTCAGATTTCCCAGTTTTATTCAAACAGTGAAATGTTCTCAGGAATTCTCAGTAATACTGAGAACACCACAGATCAGCCCTAACATTCTCAGGTTTTGAACATCCATTTCGAAACCAAATAACACCAAAATCGAAACCAATTTAGTTTACATATAGGAGAACATGATTAAGGAGTTAAAACCAATATGTAACAGTATTAAATAGATCTAAAATTGATGGCAAGTTTAACATATATAAACTGGAATTCTCAGGTTTCAAAGTATCAGAAAATTGGGCATTTCGAGAATTCACAAGTCAAGACAATGTAAAATACAAAAACAGAGGTTGGTAATACTAATATAGGGTGTGTACATGTCATAGGAAGTGTCTCGTGTCCACCACATCGAGACACGATGTGTCCACAACAAAAAAAACTAAAACAGCACACTGGGTACTGCACAGCAGTACACTGCCTCGTGTGGGCGTGCACACGTGTCTAGCACGCGACACAGGCCACATGGAGACACGTGGCCATGTACACGTGTCCGCCAGGGGTTAGGGTAGGTGTCCAACCGCCTGAAAGGAGCCCGCACTGTGTCGTGTCCAAACTACAAGCCCGTGTCAGTGGCAAATAATTGACAGTGCACAGACACTGCAAAACACGTGCACAGTTGATTCCTCTCTCGACACGACACGGGGACACATGGGACTTGACACGTGGCGTGTCAGCCAGTGCCCCATGGCTCGTGTCAAGTTTTACGTGTCCTAGAGGCGTGTCGTGTCCGCTACAGAGCCCAAGTACCAGGGGATCCCTGTAGCACGCGCGCGAGCGTGTGCGGCGCGTGTCTACTCCACGAATCCGACACAAATCGACACGATAATCACCACAGAAGATCAAAAATGCATAAGCAACAGTAAAACTAATTTTCCTATTTAAAAACATCACATAAAGGAGGTCGAGATGCCCTTTGAGGCATTTCGACAAACACTAGTACTAGGGTTCTGATACGTGTCCAGAATGGACACGAAACTCACGAAACCTGACACAAAACCTATACTGATGCTTAGGGGACTCCTAGGGCTCCCTAATGATGAAGACAAAATGAAAATCCATGAAGAAATGGAGAGATTACCTATTCTTGAACTATGGGTGAAAAAGTCCCAAATGGAAAGATTCCTCAAGCCACCAAAATCCCACAAATTGTTTCCTTCCTATAAACAATCAATACCAATAGCAAGAACAATGAATTTAGGTCCTAATGGAATTGGTTTGGGGAAAAAAGGATTTAAAAAGGATTTATAATGAATTTCTAAAGATAGGAACTCACCTCTTTCTTCTTGAAATAATTTTCCTAGGGAAAGGAGGCTAGCCCTAGATTTTAGGAGGGGATTTATAGTGGAGGAATCCCAATGAAGATAGGGTGGCCGACCATCATGGGCTAGGTTAGGGTTTGAACTAGGTTAGCTAGTCCTATTAGGTTAAGTCACAAAATGACTTGTGAAATCACAAGCCATTTCTCAAACCATTTAATTCCAAATTCCTTAAGTCAATTTCTAATGAATCAAAACCCACTAACTTAAGTCATGCTAGGTTAGACTAGAGTCACTTAGCCTAACCAAGTCCAACTAACTAGGGTTAGTTCCTATGTTGGTCTACAAGGGTCAACACTAGTCAAAAATCTACCTAGTCCAAACAATTCCAAAATAATTCCTAAAAATTCCCATAAATTCAAATTAATTCTAATAAATTTAAATTACCCAAAAAAATAACAAAAATACCCTTACACTAGAAATGTGGTAGTGACATAGCTGGCATGAGCGTATCGGGATAGAGATAGACTCCTGGACATATCTAGGATATATATACCAACTTGTCTCCTCTTTTGAAGATCCGAGCTTCTCGTTTTGCCTTGGGTTGGGAGTTGGCTTCAATTGCTTCCCCAAACAAAAAAGCTGGTTTCTTGTGAGGAGCCTGATCTGTAGTCAGGAAAGGTGCACCGTTCATTAAGCACAGTAAAGTTCTGTCATCCTGGGACTCTAAAAGAGCTCTTCTATTAGCCGGTCCGTCAGGGTCAAACAGCGAAAATGTGACATGTGAAAGGTCTTCCTGTAACTCTGATACGTGGAAAGTGGATGCCAAGATTTCAGCATGGGGATCTTCCCCGAGGTCAACTGCAAAAGAAAATATAATTAAAATCATGAACAGACCGCTCTTATTGGTGAAGAAAAGACTTAAGTGATTTCTAGTTTTTTTAAAAAACAGTTCTGCAAATATGGATGGCGAGACACAATATGACAGTCTTTGTTTTTTGTGACATAATACGACAGTCTTTGTTTTGCGCGACATAATATGACAGTCTTTGTTTTGCGCGACATAAAATGGCAGTCTTTGTTTTGTGCGACATAATATGACAGTCTTTGTTTTGCACGACACAACCTCTGTTTTTATCCGACTCATGATAGTTTCTGTTCTATGCGTGCAAAAGGACATTGCGTGGTGCTATCTGCTCTCCGTTGAAGGAAAGAGCATGTGCAAATCATGGTGTATAGCACTACGCACTTTGAATAAACAAAGAGCGCACGATTCATGAAACCATGCTTAGCGCATTTTGATTAGCCAATACTACGAAAGAGGTAGTGGATATCGAGATTAGTGCGACACCAAATCAATACTCTGAAAGAGGTTATCGATGTCGGCTTGGGTTTGTGCCAACTATCAAAATGTGCTGATCGTCCGTTCATTAGCTTCCCCGATCGTCCCTCACCTCCAAAAGCGGGGTTAGCCTCTTCGGCCCTTGCCGATGGCAGCACATGTCTTAGCACCCTCAACGACGGTGCTTGCGACGAGGCTCCGGCCATGCCCTTGCCTTTCTCCATTACAGATCTCTTCGGCACCATTGCTGATGATCGAGGAAGCTTTGAGAACTCGAAAGGAGGAGATGAAGAGAACTCGAGAAGAAAAGTTTCTGAGAAGAACTCTCTCTCTCTCCTATCAGTGGGGTATTTATACCCTAGGCCTCCGTCTAACGGCTGCACAAATCTTGCACGGATCAAACGGCAAGACAGTTGGGATTCTGCGCACAAAATCTTCTGAATGCTTCTTATTCAAAGTATTTCAAATTTTGAATTTTTTAAAATTTGAAAACTTTGAAGGGGGTCTTGTAGAAGCTTAAAAAAATCAAAAATGTGCTGCACCATTCACAGATAGCGCGCAACACTATCCATCAAATGGCGCCTAGCATCAAATGGCGCCATTCATCAAATAGCGCTAGGCCACCACGTGGCAATATTCCTCGAGAAGCTAAATTATCAGTCATGATGAATGAAAACATAGTAGTTAAGAAAATCCCTTCGAGTTCTGAGCGTGTGACGCTCGAGGAAGATTTCTGTCAGACTTGTGATGATGACAACTACCATACTTTTTCAGTGCCATCTATCAAATGGCGCAAAGTAATGAGCTCTTTACCGATTTAACATTCAACGCCATTCACAGTTGGAGCCAATCAACAGAGTGCGCCATTCAGTAAACTGGCACCAATCAATCATTTAGAAGCAGTTAAGGATGATATGGCGTGCATGCCACTAATCTCGAAGAATATGCATATGATACTGCCCATGACCAAGTGCCTTTCTCTCACAGAAAGCCACGTGTCCCATGCAGTTAAGTTAACCGTTCATGCAAATGGATGAAACAGAACATGACGTGCAAAGTAATACACAAACTAGTGTATTTTACACTGTGCAACAATCAACGTAACTGCTTAACAGTTATCCAAAACTCTATAAATAGAGTTCTAAAATCACTTCTCAAGGTATCATGATCATCATCTTCTGACAAGAATTCTCGACAATTCTCTATCGCTTCCATAACAAGTTCAAGTGCTTTTATTCTCCGACATCGCATCGTCCAAGGGATAAAGTGATCGTCTTATGATCAGATTCCTACAGTTGTACTTCTCCAGAATCAGACTTGTACTTTGTACTTTTTTTCTTAGTTTGTATTTAAGTTTTCTTCCAAAAACTTTTGTTTTTGCAAACAAACACGTAATCAACTTTTACAAGTTGAAGATTAAGACTAATTTTTCTTTTCCAAATGTTGTAGTGCTCTCCGTCAAACTTTTCAAGTTTATAAAAACTTGTATCGAAAAGGTTTGCATGGTTCTCAATCTTTGTTGTTTGAAATCTTGCTTTGGGATTTTTATAGCCGAGTTACAAAGATGGACTCAAAATTGGAAAACCACAGATTACCGATGATCTTGGATCTGACTACAACTAGAATAGAAACCGAGGTGATTACAAACTGACTCAAGAACAAAAACCTTCAAACTAGAATATTGGAAATATAAATCTATTCTTCTCTTTTCAATCGCATTTGCTACAATGAGAGAACAATTACAAAAGAAGCTCGAAGACGAAGAACCCCAACCAAAAATCTTCTTGATAGACACCGTTGCTTGAAACAAGATTCACCCTATCGACGATCTGCTCCTAGGAACTAGTAAGTTCAATGGAACTTCTGGAACACTCCATGTAACCTCTGTGAAGAACTCAAATGGGACGAACAAGAACTCTTAAACAATATTGCGTGGATGTATGGTGGTTGCTACAAAATTCCCCATGTAGTTGTGTGTGTGTGTATAATGAACATAGAAAAGCATATATATATATATATACATATATATATATATACATATATATATATATATATATATATATGGAAGGCATAACACTAATTAACCATCGCTGTTCTAATCCCTAAAGATAAGGACCAGTTTAAACTGAATCCTAAAAGATAAGTATCACTTTAAACTAAATATCCATCAATTCTGCCAACCAGTGCAATATGCACATGAAAATGCAGTGCACACAAAACTGCAGCTCTTCCAATACGCAATGCCCGTGCTGAGTACTTATGCACAACATGGAGCACTTAGCGGTCATGGCTTACCCGCCTACGCAATTACGTGCAAACGCGTAACTGCACAACCACGTAACTCGCGCAACTGCTGCACCGGACAACTCGCGTAACAACAGAAACAACAATGTGAAGTACAAAGTGCACCATCAAAGCAACACTTTGCACCCTTTATCCGAGCCTGAGTTGCTATGCCCCTTTGGGACTTGGCTCCTAAGAAAAATATGAAAGAATGAATAACAAAAATGAAGATTACTTTCATGGTATCTTGATCCTTACCCTCTAGAAAAATATCTCACCAGCCACATAGGCTACCACATCCCATGTGAACAAGTTAATATACAGAGAAGCATTATATTGAAATACACACTTAGGATTCTAAACAATATGGGATTATAATTCCATGAGTGTAAGTTCAAAACCCCAACATTTTGTTAACATAACTTCCTTATCTCAGAAATAGTGCAAAAATGAAGAAATATCAAAGGCGTGAATATGCCTTGAGATATTCCCTAAACAAGAATTACTAAATACATAAATATGCCTTGAGATAATCCCTAAGCTTAACGAGACATGAGACATCTTTCAAAGTTGTACTTTTTTTAGTGGAACTACGTTTCTTGTGATGTTGTTATCCTTTAATTCACTATTATAGGTTTTCATGGTTCCAATACCATAGTGAATCACAGAGCCCCATTTTTCTTCTACTATTTGATTCACAAACTAAGTTGTTGTAGACTCTTCAGTAGATGTTTTTTTGCCTTGGTAATTTATTTTTATCTTGTTCTCCACTTATAGTGATGATAATTAATGTCAAAGTGGTATTAAAGCTAACCTATTTTATATTGGTTAACTATTTGTATAAGTTAATTTGTAGCTTGATGAACTTATTAAGTAAATTTCACCAACACCTAATATATCCTCTCATATTGCATTGTTGTCACTAAAGTAGCACAAATGCCAAAGCATAGAAGATGATGGCATTGTCATAAATCCTACTAGGATCTATCAAGGCTCGGAGATATAAGTTGGCAAGGTGCTTTTCGTTACTTCACAGTGGAGCAAAACTCTCTTAGGATCTGTTTGATTAATCGTAAGTAGGAGCAAATTTAGATTTTTACTTTCAAATATGAAATTCTTAAAAAACTAATGCACTTATTTGTCCTCCTAGTAGAGGACAAATATGTTTGGTTAAAATAAAAAAAAGTAAAAAAGTGAATAGTTGAAAGTGTTTATTATAATAAAATTATTTACATAACAAATTAATATAGTCCTTAAATACTAATAATTTAAATAATTAATCAATAATTAAGATATTATCTAATAATAACAAAATTAATTACTAATTAATATTTTAAAATTACTGCATTTTGTAATTATATTAAAGAATGTAAAATATTTAGATAATTATTAACTTAATTATATAAATCTTTCCAAACTTATTTCACTAATTATTTACACTTAGTTATATCAATAATCATCTAGTTCTCCTATTAATTATATTAATACATTATTTATATTAATAGGTGGTTGTACGTCATCTATTACAATTCATCTTTTGAGGAGTAGAAATATATGCCTCTCTTCCAAATTTGAAAAACAAAACCTAACCCGTCTTCTCTCTCGTCGCATTTCGATTCCCTTCTCCGCTACCTCCTGACTGGACCTAGGTAGCTGTGGCTACCTCCTCTTCCCCAACCGACTCCCTTGCACCAACGATCTAAAATCCATCGTCTTCGTCGCCACCTCCCAACTGACCCTAATGGCTCAATGCCGACCCCTTCCACCGCTCACTCGTCGTTCCCTCTACTCCCTCTTCTTCTTTTTTGGTGACCGCATCAACGCCGACCCATTTGCTCCTTGTTCTTCTTCTCTTTAGTTTGGCAAGTTCCAACCCACATCCACTCTTTTTGAAAGGATGTAGGAAACTAAGATTTGATAGAGACACTATAGGGGACATGAGCTGCATTCTAAAATTTTGTCCCTGTAATCTTCCCTATAACCTTGTTGAACCAAACAGAAAAGAAGAATTTGTATCTCCTCATTTTTTCTGTTACAACATGCCCTTATTTTAAATAGAACGCACTTTGGATCCCTGACACTCACTGTAACATTAAGCATACAAAGGCTTCAAAAAGCTCCAAGTGATGTAATGTTATTAGTATACTTTTGCTCCCCTCTATGGTGGAAGTTGGTGGCCCATAGATTTTCTAAGTTTGCAGCAACAGTGGAACCTACATGAAAATCATACTTTATCTAGTTCAAGTTCCACTCTTAACTTCTACTAGGCAGGATTACCATACTGGACAAATATGTATGCCAATTGGCTTTAAATTTGTTGTCACGAACCGTACCAGCTTTTCGGATACGAGACGTGTCCAAGCCAGCCTACGCCGCAGAGTCGGCGGTAGAACACTGTCAAGCCTGCAAGAAATAAATGCTCAAAATACAACATTTGTTGCTCATTCTTATTTCTACATTTATTACAACAATTAAAACATTTATATTTAAAGAAAAATACACAGTTCTTACAATTAATGAAAATGACAACTAGTTCCACTATCTAGGTCGGCCTCAGCATACCCATGTCTTCCTAGTGCTAAGAATGATCGCGGCTAAACCTGAAAACTGTTGGTTTCCAGTCAGGAATAGAACAAGTACACAAACCGGCGATAATACGAAAACACAATAGAATTAACAAGACATAAAAATAACATATGAGATATAAAAACTGGAAAGTACAGATGACATGGCACGGTGGAGATAAAAAGGAAAAATAAAAGACATCTACATAGGTGGTGTGAAATATTTTTTTCGACATGTGAACGTCTAGAAGATAAATTCGGTACCTGCACGTGTCGTGTACATGTGCTATTGTTCACGAATAGACATCATGGGATAGTTCTGGGTAGTCCACATGTCTACTAAGATATTTCCCCTCCCGACTACTCCGTGTGACGAGCGTGTCAGCAAGCATCAAGATATATGTATAGACATGAAATGAAAAGACTACTATGAATCGGAAAGCAATCAGAAAGTGCACTTGCCTGAGGTCCTTAGTTGGTGAAACCAATAATAATATACCACTCAATGAGCCACAATCAGTCAACACATACAGAAGTCTCCAGATGCTGAAATAAACATTACCAATGTTCTCAGAATAGTCAAATTAGCTAGGATTGCCTGTCCTTAAGTTCAATTCTGGACACAGGAGCAAAACGGTAATTTCGGACAAAACGATGTCCACCGTTAGATCCGCTTTGCACCGAAATGCGTGCCAGAGTCAACGGTCTCTAAAGTCGTCAAACTATATGTCAACAGGTCCAGTTTTCCGATACGAACCTAATCTTATATCCAGAGTTGGATTCCGGCGGGCCGTGCACAAAATCGCCAGTTGAGTGGGACCGTAGGGCCCGCAAAACGACGTACGATTCAACTGTCTCAGAATTGGACCAAACTTGGCATACAGGACCAGAAAAATGATACGGTTCTGTTGGCGCAAGTTTCGTCTCGATCTGACGAGCGTGCACGAAGTAATTAGGAAACTTGCACATAGGCCGATACTGTAAATTTTGACGGATATGCATCAAATTCGTCGCGCACACGCGGCCAATTTGAATTCCGTCAAAGCCCACACGACCACGAAGATGTTACGCAGCTTTCGATTCTTACGGTGCACGACCACGTCGTCCGAATTGGCGGGACGCACGTCGTGTGGATGGTTTTCCAAGTTTTTGAAAACAGTTTTCTCAGTTTTTTCTTGATTTTCAAATTGGTTTTAAACAGAATTTAATATACTAGAAAATAAACTAAAATTGGGGTCTCAATAGGTTGTCTACCAGACTGTTCAAGTGCTTTTCCAGGTTTCGCAATATCCTGGTCGTAAATCGACCGCAAACTTTGGGTTTTGGGCAGATTCTAAATCCAGAAATCGAGATTTTACTAGGTTTTAGGACTCGGTTTTCGTCGCGTACAAGGCGAATTAAAATGAATTACCTGAAGGGAAACGAAGTAGCTAATATATTCATTTATACATACACACATATTATATATATTCATTTATACATACACACACATATTATATATATATATATATATATATATATATATATATATATAAAATATATATATATATATATATATATATATATATATATATATATATATATTTATATATATATATATATATATATATATATATATATATATATATATATATATATAATATGTGTGTGTATGTATAAATGAATATATATTGTATATATATATATATATATATATATATATATATATATATATATATATATATATATATAATATATATATATATATATATATATATATATATATATATATATACTAATAACTATTAATAATAAATAATTTATTTATTTAATAACCACAATATTAACATTAATAATAATAATACACCTAATAACACTGTAATTAAACCAATAATATATTTATTTGACAAAATAATATAACCTATAATAATAAAATAATATTATATAATAATAACCCCAATAATATTGATAATAAAATACAATAATAATATTGATAACGAAATTCAATAAATCCATAATGGTTTATACAAACGTCACTGATTCTCACTAATAAAAATATTTATAATATTAAATTAAGAATACTTAGAAAATATTATTAGATCACCAATACGGGATACAACACAATCATACCAATAAAATAAATAATAATAAAATATTTTAAAATTTTTCTGGAAGGGGAACTACAAATCTACCCATCTTAAAATAATTTCGTCCTCGAAATTCTGTATCATAACTATTTCTTAAAATTCAATAAGAAGTCTACCTGAACCTTAATCTCCTTAAATTTTATTTCTCCAAAAATAGTTTGTATTATTCATCTTAGCCATATAGCCTCCAGGACTTCTACCCACCTTTGGTCACACTTCTCCTCAAACTAATCTTAAAATCTTCTAACTGGTTGCTAATAATCCTACAAATAAATATCTAGGCATATGGTATCTATAATCCTCTCGTTTCCTTCAAGCAACCCAAAAATTAACAAACAACAATTTTACACAAGTAGCTAAAATGTTGATAAATTTAATAAGCATGACCATTCGTCTCTCTGAAATAAGGAGGACAGGAAGATAGACGAGTAATTATGGAGTTTTAAAAGCAGTAAGGAGTATCCAATGATGCAGATAGAAAGAAAGTTTATGAACCATTGACTTATTTACTAGATGAGCTACTCTAGTCTAGTCACCTGCTAAATCGAAGAACACTTATTTCTTAGAGAGGGGCTTGCAATCCGTGCAACACGAAAATTTTGTTCTCAGAGTTAATCCAAACAAGGTTCCAAAATAGAACAGAATTTGGAAAATCAAGATTGTGATCTTTTTCGTGGTTATTTAAACACACGAGTAAGGGATATAAATGCGATGCAAGATCATATCTCGACTTCCAAGTAGATGGGATAAAGTTACGAACGACTTCACATTCTAAAAGGTGGAGAATACATAATAGGCGTAGGGATATATTTCAAATAGTTTAGTTCTATAGTCCAAAATGCGCCTTCGGTGATTTTTGTGTTTAAGTAGCACAAGAGGCCTCTATCAAGTGGCACACTAGTGGCGTGTGCATGGTGGGCTTCGAGTAGGTCACAACCGTATATTAGGTCTCAGGAATTGAGTCGAAGTTAAGGCTCTAATGGAAGTCGAAAAGTATAACGGGTAGGTACTATGGTAAGGGTTATAGCTAGTCCTTTAACATGGAAGTCGTACCTTAAAAATAGAGTACAAGGGGATGGTTTTGAGTGGGACATGATATACCTAGATGAAGGTAGACTTGTCTAGATCTTGCATGTGAAATTTGTTAGAAGGTAACAGCCGGTCTTGTGCTCTGAATATTAATAACACGGCCGGGGACACAAAATGATCTAAACAGAAAGTGGGAGTCCATGGGCACTATCTATCATTCTAATAGAAATTATTCTAATCAGACGGTAATCCTCGTATATCCCAAATTTTTTTAGAAGGCTTACAATCTACCCACCTTAGAAGCTAGGATATGATTTTAGGAATAATGAGGTTAGAAAAATTCCAAAGTCCGGATATTGTACCTCGACTCTTGTTAATGAAGAATAAGGCACGACATAACGGAATACGATAGTTACATGTCAAGTCAAGGGTCGTTCTTCAATAAATAGAAAATGAGTGTGTACAATGACTCATGGTCGATAAAATAGAATGATCTACTCGTTCATAGTGTACAAGAGTTATCGACCGGGTAACCAACTCTAAGGCACATCATAAAAAGAGATTTCTAACAACTTAGTCATGAATTTCTATTGTGTCAAACCTGCCGGACTATTGTCACAAGGGTTCTAGTTGAAGTAGCTTCAAACCAATGATTAGAGGCTCACAACATTTGGTCTCTGGAGAATAGGTAGTCTCCTAGGTTGGCATTTGGTCAAGGGAAAGATCCTAATCATCCTCGGACTCCAATGACTAGAAGATCAAAATAGTAGGTTTAAGGTCGAAGGGAGGACGAGTAACTCAAGGCAAAGTTCCAGTCACAGAGCTGGCCGATAGTAACTACACTTACATATACAACTATCATAGCCATGGGAATACTCTGTATCTATCTATCAATTACGTGCTTTCGTTTTTCTAATCGGTGAAAGACAAAACAATTTCGTGATTCAAAAGACGAATGCATAATTCAAGAGAAATTGTCAAAGCAATCGTGGATGAGATCCTGGTGTAATGCCTGTAGTTCGTATTACGTATCTTGGAATACGTGTACGTATTTTTCTTGTATTTGCATATCTCTTGGCTTGACTCGGTTTATTTTGGGTTGGTTCGGCTAGGTTTGGTTTGCTTTTAGGTTCATCATGAACCAAAAGAAAACCCCCACCTACCACCACCATCCCCATTTATTAGCCCACTCCTCTTTCTCTCTCTTCATTATTTCTTTTTCTCCACCATTTACTTCTTCACCTACCAGGAAGAGGGAGAGAGAGGGAGAGAGAGAGAGAGCTTAGGCAAGTGCAAACTTGCTTCATGATGGATCTCAAATTTTATTGTTCTATTCTCTTCCTTACTTGATTCTAAACCTCTTTAGAACTTGGCATTTTTGGATTTGGTGGATGGGTTCTTATAGATCTAAGTTTGTAACTTTTTGGTTTTTCTTGGTTTTGATCTCTAAAACTTAGTTATTTTCAAAAACTAATGGTTCTATGAGTTAGAGAATTCAATTTCATGCAGTTTTGGCTTTTATTTCGCTTGATTTCGACTCCGGATGAGGAAGTTATGGCCATGACAAGTTTTTGAAACTTTCATGGCTGAACTGCTGTTTGGGGACGATGACCCCCATGCGCCCGGGAGGCCATGCGCCGGGAGGCCATGCGCCGTGAAGTCCCGGCAACGCATGCGCCGATCGTGCAGGAATTCTTATGCGCCGATTGTGCAGGAATCCCATGCGCCGATCGTGCAGGAATTCCCATGCACCGATGGTACAGGAATCCCATGCGCCGATCGTGCAGGAATTCCCATGCGCCGATCGTGCAGGAATTCCCATGCGCCGAAGGTGCAGGAATCCCATGCGCCGATCGTGCAGGAATTCCCATGCGCCGATGGTGCAGGAATCCCATGCGCCGATCGTGCAGGAATTCCCATGCGCCGAAGGTGCAGGAATCTCATGCGCCGATCGTACGGGAATTCCCATACGCCGATGGTGCAGGAATCCCATGCGTCGATCGTGCAGGAATTCCCATGCGCCGAAGGTGCAGGAATCCCATGCGCCGATCGTGCAGGAATTCCCATGCGCCGATTTGTGCAGGAATCCCATGCGCCGATTTGTGCAAAAATATCATGCGCCGATTTGTACAGGAATCTCATGCGCCGATTTGTGCATAAATCTCATGCGCCGATTTGTGCAGGAATCTCATGTGCCAAAATTGCTCTATTTTACTGTTTTTGCCTGTTTAAGTTGTTTTGTAGCTAGAATCTCGAAAAACTCAAAACATAAAAGTTGTAGATCTTTTCATTGCCTTCAAGAATATGTCACTAGTTGTTTTATGCAAGTTTCTCTCATTCATGATAAGGTACGAATAGAACACGATAGTGGCCCACGGTGGCGCACTCTTGACAAGTAAACTGACATGATGTATCTCGGCATGCTGTTACGACAGCTAGCCTGACATGACAAGTATGAAAGACTTGGACACCGTGGGCGATTGTGTTTGTACAAATAAACTAGTACTGTGTTGCATCATGTCTAGGATGGGGACCCCCCTGAGTACCACGGTCAGGGACACCTACTGAAATTGACTAAGAATAATTAACTAGAATAATTCAGTAGTCATGAAGAGATTTCCAGCTACAGGCACTCCCGTTATCTGGGCGCATTCAGTGGACTTGTAGTCTACAGACGAGTAGGGCACATTTCCAGCACACAGTCATGTGTTGCATTCTTCCTAACGGATATTCGACCTGGATAACCGGATGGTCTGCAGGGCTTGTGGCTGTTGGGATAATCTCATTGCATCTTGCTAGTAACTAGGCTTGTGATAATCCTAGTTAGTTAAAAGTATCAAACCGTACTCTTGATTGGCCGTGGTTGATTGGATGGAGTTTATTCCAGCTTAGTCTTATCCTGATTCTGTGCTAGATTGTGACATGACATGATTATTGATGCTTGCCTTAACAATAACGATCGGGGGTCCAGTTCTGTTCAGGCGAAGGATTACAACCCCGGTCCTTGTTTGGTTTAAGGGTTGTAACCTGGCTCCCGGAGCAGTTCTGTGTCCTCTCTTCGTTTATTGTCTTATTGCAACCCCTGTCATGCTCGTCATGTTTTACCTTACTTCAATACCATGATTATTTATACTGGCCTTAACAATAAAGATCAGGGGTCCAGTTCTGTTCAGGCAAAGGGTTACAACCCCGGTCCTTGTTTGGTTTAAGGGTTGTAACCTGGCTCCCGGAGCAGTTCTGTGTCCTCTTTTTATTTATTGTCTTGTTACCTTATCAATAGTAATTGAGGCGGGTTTCTATTCAGGCGAAGGATTGCAATTCCGGTCCTTGTTTGGTTTAAGGGTTGCAGTCTGGCTACTTGAATGGTTTCTCCGTGCTCAATATATTATTGTTATCTCAGTTATTATCAGTATCTTTTAATTACCTTAACTATTTATTTGTGATATGCTGGTTTTAGTTCCTAAGTGAAGCCTCCTTTGTGGCACTTGCTCTTCTGGGGTCTGACCCAGCTGGTTTTGTGTGGCCAGATATCGGAGCAGCAACAGAGGATCCACCTGTCTTCCAGCCCGATGGTGACCACCAGGCGTAACCAAGGCAACGAGTGGGTTTCTTTTGTCTTTCCACTCTATTTGTAAAACTACTCTTTTGAGGCATTTAGCCGGCGAGCACGTGTTAGCTCGTATTGTACCTTTATTTACTGTCTGCCTACGGGCTGTAACATGATTGACAAATCCTAGGGTTGATCATGTATGACTGAAACTCTTGCTAGTCCTGACATTTTGTACGACTAGCTTCATGATCATCCGAATATGTAATGTATGGGACGCCTTACTATTGTATATTTGGTGTTCTGACATCTTATAACTGTTATTACATTGCTTGAGATTGAGACAATAGGCTTATTCTTGACCATAGGAGACTGATGGCTTGTAGTTAAACCCTCATATATCTAGACAGCCGTGACCGTATAGTGACGTAGATTCCATTTCATTATACGTAGCTGGCTATGTCTGCCCCCGCTCTCCAGTATTCTGGTTCTGAGACGTGACATGGTTTTAGTGGTGGCCCATGCAGGTCTTGTAAATCAAGATATGTGAGGGTTTACCGAATAGATGTCTCAATCAGTATCCGTCCTTGATCTCTGCTCGTATCTTTAAATCCCTGTAATCTTGACCTGATCACATGATTGTATCGTTGATCTGTCCTGGTCCTTCCTTATTGTTCCCTATGTCGTCTTCTTCAGCGGCATTGTTCCTGGACCTGCCGATCAGCAAGGCGGAGCACCTCCCGCGGACTAGCAGCAACCTGGAGATCAAGCCCAGCATTCAGGAGTAGCCTCCAGAGTCGTGCCCACCGAAGGAGAACCACCAGTTCAGCCCGTCCAGCCAGCAGAGCATGATGATGGCACTTTGGTGGGTCTCATCAGGACGCTATTAGCTTTCCAGGATCGTCACGGAGATGCCTTGCACCAGGCGGTGGCAGACGCTTTGACCAGAGGAGGTCATCAGGGTAATAGCGTGGCCAACAGCTTCAAGCGCTTGAACCCTCCCTTCTTCGACGGCAGTGAAGATGCTATCGCTGCAGATGTATGGCTTCAGGACACAGAGGTGATTCTAGAAGCAGCCAGGACTCCAGAGAACGAGAAGGTGGCCGTAGTACGCCTGCAGTTACTAGATCTTGTCCGCAGTTGGTGGGCAGCACAGACCGATGGTTTAGTGGCCCCTATTTCATGGGCAGTATTCAGAAAGAGATTCCAGACCAAGTATTTTGATGCTGTAGCTCGGTATGATCTACAGACGAGGTTCACCAATCTGAAGCAGATGGGCAGGACGGTCGATGGATATGCGGCCGAGTTCTCCAGGCTTAGTCGGTTTGCTCCCACCTTGGTGGCGACCGAGTTCGATAGAGCCCAGCGGTTCCAGCAGAGGCTCCACCTAGTGATTTTATTGGCGGTGGAGCAGTTTGAGCATCAGACTTTTGATGCAGTATTGAGAGCAGCTAGGAGGCACGAGTACACCTCCCAGAGGATCGTGGATA
Source organism: Iris pallida (assembly GCA_029216955.1). Lineage (NCBI taxonomy): Eukaryota > Viridiplantae > Streptophyta > Magnoliopsida > Asparagales > Iridaceae > Iris > Iris pallida. The sequence continues at coordinate 7,152,422 of JANAVB010000999.1, read as the reverse complement.
GGACCGGAGGTCGGAAGCGATCTCACGGTCAGATGAATCAGTCATCAGCACCAGCCCCGACAGCCAGGGCTTTGACCATTGGAGCTCCGAGGCGGGTGGCCTCAGTGACGTCGGTTCAGCATTCCACCCCGACGCACCCTCAGCAGCAGAAGCAGAAGCAGTCTTCCGCAGTGGGATGTTCACACTGCGGGAAGCCGGGGCATGTGGTATCAGAGTGTCGCAGAGCACAGGGTTTGTGCTTGGTTTGTGGTGCCCCGGACCACAGGATTGGGAACTGCCCGAACATGGGAAGTTCATCGGCCTTTTATAGTCCTTCAGTTAGAGGACCAGCACCAATCCAGCAGCAGCAGCAGCTACAGTACCCGTTCCCGAGGCCATTGCCGACGCCGGCCCAGGCATTCCAGCAGCAGAGACCGCAGCAGTATGCCCAAGCCCAAGCCTTGATCCAGAGCAGGCAGAGGAATATTCAGCAGAGGGGACCCGCACCCAGAGGACATGGTCAAGTGCTGGCCTTGACCATGGGAGAGGAAGGGTTAGCACCAGGTGAGGTAGTGGCAGGTACCATTCTCGTCAACACCTTTCCAGCTTCAGTATTATTTGATTCTGGTGCCTCGCATTCATTTATGTCTGCACGATTTGCGACACGGGTAGGACTGGAGCCCGAGTCATTATCAGTAAGGCTCAATATACTTACTGGTAACGGGCTTGTGGGAGTAGATAGAGTATTTTTCTCGTGTCGGGTCGTAGTTAGCGGTAGAGAATTCCCCGCTAGATTGATAGAGTTCCCGATGGCCGATTATGATGTGGTCTTAGGGATGGATTGGTTGAGGGACCAGTATGCTAGGATAGACTGCCACATTGGCAGGGTTATTTTTAGCATTCCAGGCGAGCCGAAGTTTTTTTCCTCCCGAGGCGAAGTTGAACCTTCTCCTTCAGTGTTGCGGATGGCAGTAGCAGTAGTGCAGTTACCTCGGATAGTCGAAGAGTTTTCAGATGTTTTCCCCGAAGAGCTTCCAGGGATGCCGCCAGAGCGGGAGATCGAGTTCACCATCGACTTGATTCCCGGGACAGCCCCAGTGTCAGAGAGAGTCTACAGGATGGCGCCGTCAGAGCTAGAGATATTGTACAAGATGATCGAAGAACTTAGGACCAAGGGATTCATTCGTGCTAGTGGATCGCCTTGGGGAGCCCCGATGCTTCTTGTGAAAAAGAAGGATGGTACGTCCAGATTATGTGTTGATTATCGTACCTTGAACTCGGTGACAATCAAGAACAGATACCCTCTCCCAAGGATAGATGACTTGTTTGATCAACTCAAGGGGGCAGCAGTATTCTCGAAGATCGACTTACGGTCAGGATACCATCAGATCAGAGTCAGAGAGCAGGACATCCCGAAGACAGCTTTCAGATCTAGGTATGGGCATTGGGAGTTCCTTGTGATGCCATTTGGAGCAACCAATGCGCCGGCTGTATTCATGGACCTCATGAATCGCATCTTTATGCCTTATTTGGATCAGTTCGTAATTATGTTCCTAGACGACATCCTGGTCTACAGCAAGAGTGAAGCGGAGCATGAACAGCATCTCCGAATTGTCCTCCAGATTCTCCGAGAGCACCAGCTGTATGCCAAGTTGTCACGCCCCAGAACCAGAATACTGGAGAGCGGGGGCAGACATAGCCAGCTACGTATATTGAAATGGAAACCACCTCGATATACGGTCACGGTTGTCTAGATATGTGAGGGTTTTCTACAAGCCAACAGTCTCTTATGGTCATGAACAAGCCTAGTGTCTCAATCACCACAAGTAAATAAAGTCGCAAGATGTATGATCATTAAATATACAATAAAAGGCATCCCAGATATTACATATTCAGCCGATCATGAAGCTAGTCGTTACAAAATGTTAGGACTAGCAAGAGTTTAGTCATACATGATCAACTCTAGGATTTGTCAATCATGTTTATAGCCCGTAGGCAGACAGTAAGTAAGAGTGCTTCGAGCTAACAGGTGCTCGTCGGCTAAACGCCTCAAAAGAATAATTTACAATAGAGTGAGCGAAACAAAATAGAAAACCCACTCTTGGCCCAGATTCCGTCTAGTGTTCACCATTGGGCTGGAAGCTTGGTAGATCCTCGAGAGCTGCTCCGAAATCTGGCCACACAAAACCAGCTGGGTCAACCCCAGAAAGAGCAAGTGCCACAAGGGGGCCACAAAATAAGAACAAAAACCAGCAATCAGCACAAGAAAATATAATATTAAAACTAGAATTTATGAAAACATGCCAGGGTAATATACGACGAGATAACCATGGAACTATTCCGATAACCAGGTTACAACCCGTAAACCAAACAAGGACCGGGGTTGTAACCCTTCATCTGAACAGAACTTGGTTTTCTACCATTTATCGACAAGATAATAATGTAAGCAATCAAGACAGGAAGCAATCTTGCATGGGATCAAGACATGACTAGACTGGTTATACCTCATTTAATCAATCACGGCCAAGCAGATCCTACGGCTTACTACTTTAACTAACTAGGGTTATCACAAGCCTAATTACTAACAAGATGCAGTGAGATTGTTCCACAGCCACAAGCCCTGCAGACCATCTAGGCTACCCAGGTCGAAAATTAGGGGTTGAATTCAGGTGGGTACATCGCCCAGAAGACAAATGTACCCTTAGGTGACTTAGAGGGTGCAACACTCGACGGTGTGCTGGAAATGTGCCCTACTCGACGGCAGGCTATAGATCCCAAGAGCGCCCAGGTAACGGGATTGCCTGTAGCTCTGTCATCTCTTCATGACTACTGAGTTATTCTAGTTATTAACCTTAATCCATTTTAGTAGGTACTCCTGACCGTGGTACTCAGGAGTCCCATCCTAGACATGATACAAGACTGGACAAGTAGATTAACAAGCAAGCAAGAAAGAACCACCCACGGTGTCAAGGCAGGTCAAGTTAAGATAAATCATGTCAGGGTACTTGTCAGGAGTGCGCCACGACGGGCCACTATCATGTCAGGTTGGTCATGTCAGGAGTGCACCACTACTGGTCACTGTCGTGTTATGCTAGTGCCTTGTGATACCAAGCCATGTAAAATAGTCATTCCAAACATATTAAGTAAAATCAAGTTCATGACAAAAGGCGTAAGGATATAAAATGGGCATAAAATACCTAATAAAATATCAAAATACGGGCCAGGGGGATGCGTACGCATAAAAGCACGCACGCAGGGGGAAAGCATACGCAATAAAACACGCACGCAGGAGGGCAGCGTACGTGAAAGTCACGCACGCAGGAGAGCTGCGTTCGTGAAAAGTCACGTACGCTCAAGGGGCACAGTGTACGTGAAAGTCACGCACACTCGGGGAGCAGCGTACGTGAAAAGTCACGCACACTCCAAGAAGCAGCTGCGTAAAAAGTCACGCAGGCTGAAGGGAGCAGCTGCGTGAAAAGTCACGCAGGCTCAAGGGAGCAGCTACGTAAAAAGTCACGCAGGCTCAAGGAAGCAGCTGCGTAAAAAGTCACGCAGGCTCCAGGAAGCGGCTGCATGAAAAGTCACACACGCTCCAGGAAGCAGCTGCGTGAAAAGTCACGCAGGCTCCAGGGGACACGCTTCCAACAGGAAGCGTACTCAAGTCTGCGTACGCAGCGCTAAAGAGCGCGCGTAGCTCAGTGTGCGTGAGCTAAACAGCTCTGCACACTGCTCACTGTCTTCTCCAAACAGCAAGAACACTAAGGAAGAACCCAAAGCTTCAAAACACCATAACTTGGCCATCCAAACTCCAAATCCAGATTTCCAAAGCTCTAACTTGGGTGAAACAGAATGCTCTTCCACAAGGAAACATCAAAACTCATAGAAAACCAACTTAAATAGATCAAACCATGCAAAAATCCGAAAATAGAAAAACTTAGATCTATGACAATGAGAGCTTCAAATCACAAAAACTTAAGTTCTAATGTTGATCACCATGTCCTAATCTAGCAAATGGACCAAGAAAATATGGTTCTCATGAAGTAGCAAGATGCACTTGCCTAGGGTTGGGGGAGTTGTGTAGAGGAAGGAGAAGAAGAAGAAGAAGAAGAAAATTAATGGTGGAAGTTATGAGGAGAGAGAGTGGTAGGTGGTGTTATAAAGAGGGGGAGTTGTGGTGGGTTGAGGGTGTAGTATAGGCTAGGGTGTTCCAACACATAAAACCGAACCAAACCGAACCAATCCAACAAAACCGAGCCCAAACCCAATTAAAACCGAGCCAGGTCAAAACCCAAAATACGAGAAATACCGAAATTCCATAAGTTGAGAAAAAAAATAAAAATACATGCTAAAATCCAGATACGAGTAAAAATGCGAAGTACAAAAAAATACGAGAAATACGGGAAATGAGGGTGACAACTCTACCCACCTTAAAAGAATTCCGTCCTGGGAATTTAATCAAGGAGCTAGAGATTGCCACGACAAGCTACACTAAGCACAGGCAAGCTACACTAAGCAGTCCAATCATACAATCATTCAATGCAAGCAAGGAAGGAAAAATGTAAGGCATAAGAAAGACATTATACCTCACGAGTCAAACAGGTAGGGATATCACGATCGGATGTCGTCCTCACGCTCCCACGTTGACTCACCCAGAGAGTGATGACCCCAAGCAACACGGACTAATTTAATAGTCTTGTTCTTGAGTGTCTTTTTCCTCCGGTCGAAAATAGACACGGGCCTCTCCTCATACGAGAGGTTGGTACCAACAACCAATTCCGAATGGTCTAGGATGTGGCTCGGGTCCGAAATATACCGTCGTAATTGGGACACATGGAATACATCATGCACCTCACTTAGCGACGGCGGAAGAGCGAGATGATAGGATACATCTCCTACTCGCTCTAGAATATCGAACGGCCCTATATACCTAGGACTAAGCTTTTCCCGCACGCCAAAGCGAATGACGCTGCGGTTAGGCGAGATCCTAAGGAATACATGGTCGCTGACAGCAAATTCTAAGGGACGCCGATGAGCATCGGCCCAGTGGCGCTGGCGGTCCTGGGCAACTCGGAGGTGATCTCTGACCTTCCTGACCACTTCAACCGTCTGGAAAATCAACTCGGGTCCGAGCATCTGTCTCTCTCCAACATCGTCCCATGCTAGCGGCAATCTGCACTTCCTGCCATAAAGAGCCTCGAAGGGTGCCATCTGGATACTGGCCTGATAACTGTTGTTGTACGAGAATTCCACCAGGTGCAGATGATTCTCCCATGAATCACCGAATTCAAGGGTACAAGATCTCAACATATCTTCAAGAGTCTGGATTGTGCGCTCTGATTGACCATCCGTCTGCGGGTGATAAGCTGAGCTGAACTGAAGACGAGTCCCCAAACTCTTCTGCAAGCTGCGCCAAAAGTGTGATATGAATCTTGAATCCCTGTCTGAGGTGATGCTGACTGGCACACCGTGAAGCCTGACGATCTGCCTGAGGTACATCTCTGCTAGCTGCGCCATTGACTGCCCAACTCTGAATGGAAGAAAGTGTGCCACCTTGGTAAGCCTGTCTACAATCACCCAAATAGCATCTCTGCCGGCCGGAGATCTGGGCAATCCGGTCACAAAATCCATGGTTATATGTTCCCATTTCCATTCTGGGATCAGTAAGGGTTGAAGAAGTCCAGCGGGCCTCTGATGTTCAGCTTTAACCTGTTGGCAAACCAAACAACGAGAGACAAATCGGGCTATCTCCCTCTTCATGCCATTCCACCAGAAGTGCTGACGAATATCACGGTACATCTTCGTACCACCCGGGTGAATAGAATATTGCGAACTGTGGGCTTCTACCATGACTTCCTGTCTGATATCTCTACTAGGTACACAAAGACGAGTGCCGTGCCGAAGGGTACCGTCTTCATGGATACATAAATCTGGCCTTCTTCCTGCTTCACACTCTGCTCTGAGTCGCTGGATCTTGGAATCTGCTGACTGCGCCATCCGGATTCTCTCAACTATACTGGACTGAACCTGTAGACTGGCCATCAATGCCACGCTGGTTGGAAGAACCACTTCAATTCCCATCTTCTGAAGATCTGCCAATAATTTTGGTTGTGCCGTCAGGAGATAAATTCCGGCTCTCCTGCTCAATGCATCTGCTACAACGTTGGCCTTCCCGGGATGATACTGTAAATCCATATCATAGTTCACCAGTAGCTCGAGCCATCTTCTCTACCGCATATTAAGGTCCTTCTGGGTGAAAACATACTTCAGGCTCTTATGATCAGTAAAGATCTTCACTCTATCTCCGTACAAGTAGTGTCTCCACAACTTCAAAGCAAACACTACCGCCGCCAATTCCAAGTCGTGGGTCGGGTAATTCTTCTCATGATCACGAAGTTGGCGTAACGCATAAGATATTACCTTCCCATGCTGCATCAAGACACACCCCAATCCTCTGCCTGAAGCGTCACAATAAACTGTGAATCCTTCGGTCCCATCTGGAAGGGTGAGAATGGGAGCCGTTATTAAACCTCGCTTCAACTTCTCAAATGATTCCTGACACTCTGCTGTCCAAACAAATGGCACATCCTTGCGGGTTAACTGGGTCATCGGCGCTGAAATCCTCGCAAAATCTGAAACAAACCGCCGGTAGTAGCCGGCCAATCCAAGGAAGCTGCGAACCTCTGCCACTGAGCTGGGTACCGGCCATGACTCGATAGCCACAATCTTCTGGGGATCCACTTCCACTCCTCCTCGAGTAATGATGTGACCCAAGTACGAAATGCGATCGAGCCAAAACTCGCATTTACTGAACTTGGCGTACAACTGATGCTCCCTAAGCGTCTGAAGGACGACTCTGAGATGCTGCTCATGCTCTACTTCACTCTTGCTGTAGACCAGGATGTCATCTAGGAACACGATCACAAATTGATCCAAGTAAGGCATGAAAATGCGATTCATGAGGTCCATGAATACGGCCGGCGCATTGGTCGCTCCAAAGGGCATAACAAGAAACTCCTAATGTCCATACCTCGATCTGAATGCTGTCTTCGGGATGTCCTGCTCTCTGACTCTGATCTGGTGGTACCCTGACCGCAAATCTATCTTCGAGAATACTGCTGCTCCTCTGAGTTGATCAAACAAGTTATCTATCCTTGGGAGAGGATATTTGTTCTTAATTGTTACTGAGTTCAAGGTACGATAATCAACACATAGCCTGGACGTACCATCCTTCTTTTTCACAAAAAGCATCGGGGCTCTCCAAGGCGATCCACTAGCACGAATGAATCCCTTGGTCCTGAGTTCTTCAATCATCTTGTACAAAATCTCCAACTCTGAAGGCGCCATTCTGTAGACTCGCTCTGATACTGGTGCTGTCCCGGGAATCAAGTCTATAGTGAACTCAATCTCCCGCTCTGGCGGCATCCCTGGAAGCTCCTCTGGGAAAACATCTAGAAATTCTTCAACTATCCGGGGTAACTGTACTGCTGCTACTGCCATCCGCAATGCTGGGGAAGATGGCTCCACTGCGCCTCTGGAAAACGAAAACTCTGGCTCGTCGGGGATACTGAAAACAACTCTGCCAACATGGCAGTCTATCCTAGCATACTGGTTCCTCAACCAATCTATGCCTAAGACTACATCATAGTCTGCCATAGAAAACTCTATGAATCTAGCGGGGAACTTCCTACCGCTAACTACGATCCGACACGAGGAAAACATTCGATCTACTCCCACAAGACCATTACCAGTAAGTATATTGAGCCTCACTGATAATGACTCGGGCTTCAATCCTATCCGTGTCGCGAATCGTGCAGACATGAATGAATGCGATACACCAGAATCAAACAATACCGAAGCTGGAAAGGAGTTGACGAGAATAGTACCTGCCACTACCTCACCTGGTGCAACTTCTTCTTCCATAGCCATCATCATGGCCTGACCTTGTCCTCTGGCTGCTGGTCCCCTCTGCTAGAAACCTCTCTGCCTATTCTGGGTCTGAGCTTGGGCTTGTGCATACTACTGGGGGTGCTGTTGCTGGAATGCCTGAGACTGAGGCGGCAAGGGCCTCGAAGACTGATACTGTTGCTGCTGAACTGGTGCTGGGGCAGGTCCTCTCACCGAATAGCTAGAAGGGTTGGATGCTGATAAACCACCCCTATTCGGGCAAGCCCCTATCCTATGATCTGCTGCTCCACAAGCCAGGCACAATCCCTGCGCCCTGCGGCAGTCTGCCACCACATGTCCTGGCTTCCCGCAATGAGAATATCCCATCGCGGAAGTCTGCTTCTGCTTCTGCTGCTGCGGGTACGTCGGGGTCGAATGCTGAACCGACGTAACTGAGGCCGTCCGCCTCGGAGTTCCAATGGTCAAACTTCTAGCTGCTGGGGCTGGAGCTGATGATTGCTGCATCTGGTTATGGGACCGCTTCCTACCTTCGATCCTATCCACAATCCTCTGGGAGGTGTACTCATGCCTCCTAGCTGCTCTCAAGACTGCATCGAACGTCTGGTGCTCGAACTGCTCAACCGCCAACAAGATCTCCAAATGCAGTCCCTGCTGGAACCGCTGGGCCCTATCAAACTCGGTCGCCACCAAGGTGGGGGCAAACCTACTGAGCCTAGAAAACTCCGATGCATAACTGTCGACCGTCCTGCCTCCTTGCTTCAAGTTGGTAAATTTGGTCTGCAGGTCGTACCGAGCCACAGCATCAAAGTACTTCGTCTGGAATCTCTCTCTAAACACTGCCCAAGCAATGGGTGCCACTAATCCCATGGCCTGCGCCGTCCACCAATTGCGAGCTAAATCCAACAACTGCAGGCATACCACCGCCACCTTCTCATTCTCGGGTATCCTAGCTGCTTCCAGAACCACCTCGGTATCCTGAAGCCATGCATCCGCGGCAATCGCATCCTCGGTGCCATCGAAGAAAGGAGGGTTCAACCGCTTGAAGCTGTTCGCCGCCTGGTTCCCTGGATGTCTGCCTCGGGTCAAAGCATCTTGAACTGTCTGGTGCAGGGCGTCGCTTCGACGATCTTGGGAAGCTATCAAGGTTCTGATGAGGCCCACTAAGGTACCATCATCTGGCTCTGCGGGCTGGACGAGCCAAACTGGTGACTCTCCTCCAGTAGGTATCACTCTGGAGGCGACTCCGGAATGCTGGGCTTGATCTCCGGGTTGCTGCTGATCCACGGGACGTGCTCCACCTTGTCGATCGGGATGACCAGGTACAGTGCCGCTGAAGAAGACGACACAGGGAACAATAAGGAAAGGACCAGGACAGATCAACGATATAAGCACAGGATCAGGGCAAGAATCCAGGGATTCAGAGGATACGAACAGAGATCAAGGACGAGTACTGATTGAGACATCTATCTGGTAAACCCCCACACATCTTGATTCACAAGACCTGCATGGGCCACCACTTAAATCATGTCACGCCCCATAACCAGAATACTGGAGAGCGGGGGCAGACATAGCCAGCTACGTATATTGAAATGGAAACCACCTCGATATACGGTCACGGCTGTCTAGATATGTGAGGGTTTTCTACAAGCCAACAGTCTCTTATGGTCATGAACAAGCCTAGTGTCTCAATCACTACAAGTAAATAAAGTCGCAAGATGTATGATCATTAAATATACAATAAAAGGTGTCCCAGATATTACATATTCAGCCGATCATGAAGCTAGTCGTTACAAAATGTTAGGACTAGCAAGAGTTTAGTCATACATGATCAACCCTAGGATTTATCAATCATGTTTATAGCCCGTAGGCAGACAGTAAGTAAGAGTGCTTCGAGCTAACAGGTGCTCGTCGGCTAAACGCCTCAAAAGAATAATTTACAATAGAGTGAGCGAAACAAAATAAAAAACCCACTCTTGGCTCGGATTCCGTCTAGTGTTCACCATTAGGCTGGAAGCTTGGTAGATCCTCGGGAGCTGCTCCGAAATCTGGCCACACAAAACCAGCTGGATCAACCCCAGAAAGAGCAAGTGCCACAAGGGGGCCACGAAATAAGAACAAAAACCAGCAATCAGCACAAGAAAATATAATATTAAAACTAGAATTTATGAAAACATGCCAGGGTGATATACGACGAGATAACCATGGGACTATTCCGATAACCAGGTTACAACCCGTAAACCAAACAAGGACCGGGGTTATAACCCTTCATCTGAACAGAACTTGGTTTCCCACCATTTATCGACAAGATAATAATGTAAGTAATCAAGACAGGATGCAATCTTGCATGGGATCAAGACATGACTAGACTGGTTATACCTCATTTAATCAATCACGGCCAAGCAGATCCTACGGCTTACTACTTTAACTAACTAGGGTTATCACAAGCCTAATTACTAACAAGATGCAGTGAGATTGTTCCACAGCCACAAGCCCTGCAGACCATCCAGGCTATCCAGGTCGAAAATTAGGGGTTGAAATCAGGTGGGTACATCGCCCAGAAGACAAATGTACCCTTAGGTGACTTAGAGGGTGCAACACTCGACGGTGCGCTGGAAATGTGTCCTACTCGACGGCAGGCTACAGATCCCAAGAGCGCCCAGGTAACGGGATTGCCTGTAGCTGTGTCATCTCTTCATGACTACTGAGTTATTCTAGTTATTAACCTTAATCCATTTTAGTAGGTACTCCTGACCGTGGTACTCAGGAGTCCCATCCTAGACATGATGCAAGACTGGACAAGTAGATTAACAAGCAAGCAAGAAAGAACCACCCACGGTGTCAAGGCAGGTCAAGTTAAGATAAATCATGTCAGGGTACTTGTCATGAGTGCGCCACGACGGGCCACTATCATGTCAGGTTGGTCATGTCAGGAGTGCACCACTACTGGTCACTGTCGTGTTATGCTAGTGCATTGTGATACCAAGCCATGTAAAATAGTCATTCCAAACATAATAAGTAAAATCAAGTTCATGACAAAAGGAGTAAGGATATAAAATGGGCATAAAATACCTAATAAAATATCAAAATACGGGCCAGGGGGATGCGTACGCATAAAAGCACGCACGCAGGGGGAAAGCATACGCAATAAAACACGCACGCAGGAGGGCAGCGTACGTGAAAGTCATGCACGCAGGAGAGCTGCATTCGTGAAAAGTCACGCACGCTCAAGGGGCACAGTGTACGTGAAAGTCATGCACACTCGGGGAGCAGCGTACGTGAAAAGTCACGCACACTCCAAGAAGCAGCTGCGTGAAAAGTCACGCAGGCTCAAGGGAGCAGCTGCGTGAAAAGTCACGCAGGCTTAAGGGAGCAGCTGCGTAAAAAGTCACGCAGGCTCAAGGAAGCAGCTGCGTGAAAAGTCACGCAGGCTCCAGGAAGCGGCTGCGTGAAAAGTCACGCACGCTCCAGGAAGCAGCTGCGTGAAAAGTCACGCAGGCTCCAGGGGACACGCTTCCAACAGGGGACACGCTTCCAACAGGAAGCGTACTCAAGTCTGCGTACGCAGCGCTAAAGAGCACGCGTAGCTCAGTGTGCGTGAGCTAAACAGCTCTGCACACTGCTCACTGTCTTCTCCAAACAGCAAGAACACTAAGGAAGAACCCAAAGCTTCAAAATACCATAACTTGGCCAGAACTCCAAATCCAGATTTCCAAAGCTCTAACTTGGGTGAAACAGAATGCTCTTCCACAAGGAAACATCAAAACTCATAGAAAACCAACTTAAATAGATCAAACCATACAAAAATCCGAAAATAGGAAAACTTAGATCTATGACAATGGGAGCTTCAAATTACAAAAACCCAAGTTCTAATGTTGATCACCATGTCCTAATCTAGCAAATGGACCAAGAAAATATAGTTCTCATGAAGTGACAAGATGCACTTGCCTAGGGTTGGGGGAGTTGTGTAGAGGAAGGAGAAGAAGAAGAAAAAAATTAATGGTGGAAGTTATGAGGAGAGAGAGTGGTAGGTGGTGTTATAAAGAGGGGGAGTTGTGGTGGGTTGAGGGTGTAGTATAGGCTAGGGTGTTCCAACACATAAAACCGAACCAAACCGAACCAATCCAACAAAACCGAGCCCAAACCCAATTAAAACCGAGCCAGGTCAAAACCTAAAATACGAGAAATACCGAAATTCCATAAGTTGAAAAAAAAATAAAAATACATGCTAAAATCCAGATACGAATAAAAATACGAAGTACAAAAAAATACGGAAAATACGGGAAATGAGGGTGACACAAGTTCAGTAAATGCGAGTTCTGGCTCGATCGCATTTCATACTTGGGTCATATCATCACCCGAGGAGGAGTTGAAGTGGATCCCCAGAAGATCGTGTCCATTGAAACATGGCCAGTACCTAGCACGGTTGTAGAAGTTCGCAGTTTTCTTGGGTTGGCCGGCTACTACCGGCGATTTGTTTCAGACTTTGCTCGGATTTCAGCACCATTGACCCAGTTGACCCGCAAGGATGTGCAGTTTGCTTGGACAGCAGAGTGCCAGAATTCTTTTAAGAGGTTGAAGCGAGGCTTGATGACGGCTCCTATTCTCACGCTTCCAGATGGAACTGGAGGATTCTCAGTGTATTGTGATGCTTCGGGCATGGGTTTTGGATGTGTTCTGATGCAGCATGGGAAGGTAATAGCTTATGCGTCACGGCAACTTCGTGATCATGAGAGGAATTACCCAACCCATGACTTGGAGCTGGCAGCAGTAGTGTTTGCACTTAAGTTGTGGAGGCACTACCTATACGGAGATAGGGTGGAGATCTTTACCGACCACAAGAGCCTGAAGTATGTTTTCACCCAGAAGGATCTCAACATGCGTCAGAGGAGATGGCTAGAGCTGCTTATGGATTATGATGTCAACCTGCAGTATCACCCAGGGAAAGCCAACGTTGTTGCAGATGCATTGAGCAGGAGAGCCGGACTTTATTTTCTGATAGCGCAACCAGAGCTGTTAGCAGATCTTCAGAAGATGGGTATAGAAGTTGTCCTTCCTTCCAGTGTAGCATTGATGGCCAGCATACAAGTTCAATCCACTATAGTCGAGAGGATCCGGATGGCGCAGTCAGTAGATTCCAAGCTTCAGTGACTCAGAGCAGAGTGTGAGGCAGGACGAAGACCAGAGTTATACATTCATGAAGATGGTATACTTCAACATGGTAAGCGTCTTTGTGTACCCAGTAGAGATATTAGACAGGAGATCATGACGGAGGCTCACAGTTCGCAGTATTCCATTTATCCCGGCGGTACAAAGATGTACCGTGATATCCGCCAGCACTTTTGGTGGAATGGCATGAAGAGAAAGATAGCCCGGTTTGTCTTTCGTTGTTTAGTATGCCAATAAGTTAAGGCTGAACATCAGAGACCAGCTGGACTACTTCAACCATTGCCGATTCTCGAGTGGAAATGGGAGCATATAACCATGGATTTTGTGACTGGATTGCCTAGATCTCCGGCGGGCAGAGACGCTATTTGGGTTGTCATAGACAGGCTCACGAAGGTGGCTCACTTTCTTTCGTTCAGAGTTGGTCAGTCGACGGCTCAGTTAGCAGAGATGCATCTCCGGCAGATTGTCAGGTTGCATGGTGTACCAGTCAGTATCACTTCAGACAGAGATTCAAGGTTTACGTCGCACTTTTGGCGTAGCTTGCAAGAAAATTTGGGAACTCACCTCCAGTTCAGCTCAGCTTATCACCCGCAGACAGATGGCCAGTCAGAACGTACGATCCAGACTCTTGAAGATATGTTGCGGTCATGTACACTCGACTTCGGTGGTTCGTAGGAAGATCACGTGCACCTGGTGGAGTTCTCGTACAACAACAGTTTCCAGGCCAGTATCCAGATGGCACCGTTCGAGGCACTGTATGGTAGGAAGTGTCGATCCCCGCTAGCATGGGACGATGTTGAAGAGAGGCAGATGCTCGGCCCAGAAATGATTGCTCAGACAGTTGAGGTGGTCAAGAGAGTCAGAGATCATCTTCGAGTTGCCTAAGATCGCCAGCGTCATTGGGCCGATTCTCATCGGCGCCCACTTGAGTTCTCGGTCGGCGACCATGTATTCCTGAGGATTTCGCCTAACCGTGGCGTCATTCGTTTCGGCGTACGAGGAAAGCTTAGTCCTAGGTATATAGGGTCGTTCGATATTCTGGAGCGAGTAGGTGATGTATCCTATCGTCTCGCTCTTCCGCCGTCGCTACGTGAGGTGCATGACGTATTCCATGTATCCCAACTGCGACGGTATATCCCGGACCCGAGCCACATCCTGGATCATTCGAAATTGGTTGTTGGTACCAACCTTTCGTATGAGGAGAGGCCCGTGTCTATATTAGACCGAAGAGAGAAGACACTCAAGAACAAGACTATCAAGTTAGTCCGAGTTGCTTGGGGTCATCACTCTTTGGGTGAGTCAACGTATCGGTTTCTGGTGACTTTAGTCTTATCTGGTGACTTTTTGCAAGTTTTGACTTTAGTCTTATCTGATGTGGTTGTACTATCAGTTTCTCCAGCTAAGGACCTCAGGCAAGTACACTTTCTGATTACTTTCGATTCATAGTAGTCTTTTCACTTTATGTTTATACATATATCTTGCTGCTTATTGACACGCTCGCCACACGGAGTAGTCGGGAGGGAAAATATCTTAGTATACATGTGGACTACCCAGAATTATCCTAATTTGTCTAATATTGACTGATAGCAGCTGCACACGACACGGGCAGGGTGCCGTATTTACCCCATAGCCGTTAACATGTTGAAAATGATATTTTACACCACATAGGTAGTTGTCTTTTATTTATTTTTCCTTGTCTTCTTCACCACCTGCCATGTCATCAGTTACTTTTTAGCTTTCATATTCCATATGTTATTTTCATGTCCTGTTAATTCTATTGTGTTTTCGTATTACCGTCGGTTTGTGTACTTGTTCCATTCCTGACTGGAAACCAACATTTTTCAGGTTAGCTGTGGCTTCTTTAGCATTGGGAGATTCGGGTGTACTTGCAGACAGAAACCTAGAGATAGATAGTGGTTGTATCATTTTCAGAACTTTGTACTTTCTTTAAATATAAATGTTGTAATAAATGTAGAAATGTGAATGAGCAATAAAGTGTATTTTGAGCATTTATTTCTTGCGGACTTGACAGCGTACTACCGCTGACTCGGCGGCGTAGGCTGGCTTGGACACGTCTCATATCCGAAAAATGGGTGCGGGTCATGACAATAACCCAATAGCAAGTACCACAAAAAAGCCAAACTATGAACTAAAACCAGCAATAACTAACATAACAACGGATAGAGATAGAAATAAGTAAATACGGATCAAGATGCGTGCTCTACCAATGAACTCATCTTGAGAATAGCAAAGATAATAAGCTAAGTAACATTAATCGCGGGACATAAGTAAACAACATGTGACATAATGTAAACTGTGGACATTTAAAGTAAACGGAAGCATGTGAACATGTAAGATAAATTGGACATGTAAGCATGTAAGGTAATCGAAACATGTAAGCATGTAGGATAATTGGGAAATATAAGTATGTAAGATAACCAGGACATATAAGCCTGTAAGATAACCGGGACATGTAAGCATGTACAGTATAGGAATCATGTATAGCATGTAAGTACTGAATATGACGACAAATGTCAAGATGACTTAGAAAATTATTCCAGAACTAAATTACAACCTGTAAATCAAACAAAGACCAGGGTTGCAATGCTTTTCTTAAGCAGAACTTAGTCTCTAATCATTTACCGATAAAATTAAAGTATGAATGGAAGCTAGACAAAATAAAAAAGACAAGACTGGATTCCATCCACGAATCACGGCCAAGCAATGCGTACAACTTGATACATTAGCTAACTAGGATTATTACAATTCTAATTACTAACATATGCAGTTTTGGAAATCCAATCTGGCTGTCGGTCCTCTAAACTACCCAACTTATCCAGGCCGCGGATGGAAAGAATATATATAGCAGATATTGTTACGACCTGCACCCAATATAGGGCACGAGTGCGAGACAACGTCGCAACATCGACGGTACAATGCTGTCTAGGTCTACTATACTAACTAATGATATAAATATCAAAACTTGTCAAGATATCTCAACTCCAAACTGAGGAAAAATAATGATATATTCATACTCAATCACAATGACTAAAAGGAAGATAAATGGCATGATAAAGATAATGACATGATATAAAATATCCAGGAGTCTAACATAACAAAATACAAGTCCACAATGAGTCTAAGAGTCATCTATCCCCAATAACAAATGTGGTGGCCCATGCAGGTCGAGGTCATGACTAGTGCGATTTTGTAGTGGTGCTCGACTTAGAGTGCTGCTACGAGCCTGCTATTAGGATATAGGTTGTAGGCTATATAAGGAGATACTTAATCACAAATCAAAAAAATTCTAATCTTTTGATTACTATTTCGATTATTCATTACAATTTTCTTTGAAATTAATGGTCCTTCCTTGATAATAACTCATCTTATGCCATATTGACTTCCGTTATTGATCTGTCTTAAGGATGTCGGAGACCAGGTCACGATATACTAGAACCGTTGCAGCGACAGAGAGGTCTACGACTGCAGAACCTCCTCTTCCAGGTATGGGAGCAGCAGCTCTGGGGGTTGCTCCTACTATTCCTCCCGTCCATGCGAGAGTGCCAGCAGCTCCTGGGGTGTTCCTCCACCGATCCAGAGGATTGCCCTCGTACAGCCAAAACCTTTTCCTCTACTACCACCACCGACTGATACAGCACAGATGTTCGCATTGTTCCAGCAGATGATAGAGGCGCAGAGAGCTCAGGCTGAGGCATAACAGTGACAGGCTGATGTGTTATGCCAGAGCATCGATAGTGACCCCAGTTGGCACTTACTGTAGTAGAGAAGGTAGCTACTGTTCCTTCTATTCCTTCTTAGGGCACTCCTGCCCAGGAGTAGCAGTAGTAGGCGAGGCAGGGTACTGTCAAAGACTTTAAGAAGATGTTCCTTCGAGAGTTCAAGGGGACGGAGGGGATCCTTTATGCCGATGACTAGCTAGAGGATATAGAGAGGAGTTTGCAGTTGGCTCAGATTTCAGAGGGGCTGTAGGTAGCAGCAGCAGCTAGTTAGCTTTTCGATATTGTACTGACTTGGTATCGCACAGACCCCTAGCTGACAGTGACGGGTCTGATGTAGGATACCTTCAAGAGGCTATTCAAGGAGAAATTCTTTCCTGACGTGTCTCTTAGTGCACTAGAGGGCCAGTTGTACGACTTGGTACCTGAAAACTTGTTAGTAGATGATTATACCGTTGAGTTCTTCCGTCTGAGTCAGTTTGCTAAGGGCATGGTTTAGGATGCAGGAGAGAAGGCCCGTAAGTTCAAGAGGGGCCTGAACAGCAAGATCAGATCTCGTACGTCTGGGTGTCACACGACAACATTTGTGGATATCTTGATGGATGCCCAGATTATGGAGGAGGATTTGGGCCTCAGGCCCAAAAGAAGCAATGATATCGTAGGTGGTGCTAGCAGTAGTATGGGACCGGCTAAGTGTCCCCATGTTCAGAATGAGTACCATCACCGAGCTGAAGTTTCGGTTCAGCAACAGAAGCAGGAAGACCAGGCTTTTCTTTACAACTATTGCAAGAAACCTAGTCATTCATAGGATGTCTGCAGGAAGAGACTGAAGGTGTATTTGTTCTACGGGTCAGCTGTGCACCAGATGAGGGATTGCCCTACTGTACTCTCAATTGATAGAGCACAAGGCCAGAGAGATGGAGCTAGGCCACCTGTGGCAATGCATCATGCACAACACTACTAGAGGGAGATCCTCCAAAGGGGTAGGGTTTTTGCGCTGACGGTCAAGAAGGCCGATGCTACGGGTGATGGGTTAGCAGGTTTGTCTTTCTGTTCTTGTTTCATCCTTTTTTCCATGTTGCCTGTTGTCACTACCACATTTCTAGTGTGAGCGTATTTTTGTCATTTTTGGGGTAATTTAAACTTATTAGAATTTATTTGAATTTTTGGGAATTTTTAGGAATTATTTTGGAATTGATTGGTGCTAGTTTTAGACATTGACTCATGTTAACTTAGGAGGCTGTCCTATAGGCTAACCTAGGTCAGGACTACTTGGTTAGGTTAAGAAACCCTAGTATGACCTAAGTTAGTGAATTCAAGTTCATTAGAATTATTTTGAGGGAATTTGGAGTTAGTTTGGTCTAGGAATGACTTGTGAAATCACAAGTCATGATCATGACTTAAAACCTTAGAGGCTCAACCTAACCTAGTGAAACCTTAGTCCAACCTCACTTGGTCGGCCACCTTAGTCTAATCTAGGGATTCCCCCAACTATAAATACACTCCTAAAATATAGGGTTGCCTCTTCCTTAGGAAAAGCTCTAAGTTCAAGGAGGTTAGTTTCTATGGTATTTTAATCCCTAGAACTCCTTTCCTCTTCCTTTTTCTTTCTAATTTATTCCATTAGGTCCTGATATGACTATTATTGCTGTTGCTAAGGTCTCATCTCAGTTTGAGGTTGTTTTTGTGGATTGGGACATCAAGAGGAGAGCCATTGAAAGAGGGGTTTTCTTGAGAAGTTCAAGCTTAGGTAACTTTCTCTACACCCCATGAAATTTCGATTGGTCTTCATGATTAGGAAGCCCTAAGAGTCCCCTAAGTGTCAGTATAAGTTTCGTGTCGGGTATCATGGGTTTTATGTCCGTTTTGGACACGTATCTGTGTCCCTATACTCGTGTTTGTGAAAATGCCACAAAAGAACTGTTGGTGTTATTTTCGAAATGTTTTTAAATAGGAAATTAAGTTTTATCATTGCTTATTAATTGTTAATCTTCTGTGGCGATTTTAGAGTCTGCTTGTGTCGAATTCGTGGAGTGGACACGCGCGTGTACACGCTCGTGCGTGCGCTACAGTGTTCCCCTGCTACTCGGGGCCTGTAGCGGATACGACACTGGGTGTTTGGACACGAGATTTTGGAGGAGTCTCGGGGCACCAACTGACATGCCATGTGTCAAATTTTGTGGGCCCACGTGGCGTGTCGAAGGATTTCTGGATAGTACACTGATCGCCACTGTCAGTCCAAGGCTGAGTTTCTCGACACTGATATGGCCCTAATTCTAGGGACACGACACGTTAGGACCTAATTCAGGCTGACACACTTTTAGCTGGACACTAGGTATACCTATTGACACAAGCACGAAACACTGTGGTGTCCTGTGTCGTGCACACGACACGAGTGCACGTGTGCATGAGGCAGTGCACTCGACAGTGCACTGTCGTGTCTATTTTGAGTTTCCTTGTTCTGGACACGTCGTGTCCACTTGGGTGGACACCATTAGGTTGTATGACACAAGTATAATATATATTTTGATTACCAACTCATTATTCTGTATCTTAATGATTTTTCATGAGGTAATTATCAATTTACAAATTCTGACACTGTGCACTGATCCTAAATTTTTCCAGTTTTGACTCTGAACTTGAACATCAATTTAACCTAGTTCCACAATATTAAATGCATGTTTTTAAAGCTCTAATCTATTCTCCTACATGTCATCTAATGCTATGTCGATTTTGGTTGGAATTGGTGGAAGTTTGGGTTGAAATTTGGGGATTGAATAGCTGTGGGCTGTTTTAATGGTTTAAAGTAATATAATGTATTGTATGAACTGTTTTGAACTATTCTTTTGGTGTTCATTTGAATCAATAGGTGATGACAGTGTTGTATCAAACTTGGGTTCTTTTGGGCTGTTTTTACTGTTTGAGTGTTCTTCAAAAACTGAGTTTTGATATATAAAACCTGAGATCCTTTTGATATATATAATCTGAGATTGAATTTTGGGTTAAAAATCAGTATAGGGACTGACCCCTTACTGCTAATTTCCTGTGTGTAATTCCTCCCCTTGCAGTCTAGTTTTGGCACTTGTATTGCTCACTCACTCACTGATTTGATTTCTCTATACACACACTGTCCTCTCTCCCTTTCACTGTTTGTAATTCCTGTACATTGTTTTACCTCACCACACATACACACAATTTTATCTACACACACAACCACATGCCACCTATTCCCATTTTCTGTCACTTGTTGCCACACACCACACCCAAACACAGTCTATAGTATCTCTCTCTCTATATATATACCTATCTTAATCTTCTAATTGTAGGTTATGTATTGTATGAATACCTATGTATTATGTGTAATGTATATATATGCATAGGTGTAATGGATGTTTGGATAATGTGTAATGTAGAAAGTAGCTAATGTGGCCCAAGGTAAATTAGTGTGATGGTTTGATTTTGGCTTGATATAGTTGTGTACTTGTTATTGGTCTATGTAGACTAGATAGCGTAGTTAGACTTGGTTAGACCGTGTTGACCTAGTTTGACTTCTAGGGTTGACCAGAGTTGACTTTGGCCTAGATTGACCTAGAATCATGTAGAATGCATAGTAGGACTTCATTTTACCATTTTAGGCTTGTTGTGACTTGTGCTATTCTGATTAGGAGCCAGACACCATTCCTCGGACGGTACCTTTCATATTGGACACTCAGATACAGGCGAGTACATTCTCTGATCATTTCATATCCTGCTTAAAAGTATTTCCTGCAGTAGATTACTTTACTTGTACTGTCACGTTGGTCCCATGGATTGGTACTATATGGATCCCTTCTTGAGATGTTATCCTTAGGGAGCATCGGGTACTCTATGTTCCGTGCGTTTCA
Organism: Iris pallida; assembly: GCA_029216955.1. Taxonomy (NCBI): domain Eukaryota; kingdom Viridiplantae; phylum Streptophyta; class Magnoliopsida; order Asparagales; family Iridaceae; genus Iris; species Iris pallida. The sequence continues at coordinate 7,131,751 of JANAVB010000999.1, read as the reverse complement.
CTTACATAGCGTATCACTATGCTTTATTGGTTCTTCGATCACTTGTGACATATACTCTTATGATCACAGAGTCTTCCTAGAATCCTTATCCCATTTATGGGTCTACTATGTATCACCCTTTGAGGGCTTATCACCTTTCGGAGGCTTACCACCCTTCGGAGACCTTACATAGTATCATAACATAACCTGGTTGGATCCTTGTGTACTGATTGGGGGTATGGGGGAGTAGAAATAGACATGTGAATACTATCCAAGTAGTGTAGTATCAGAATCTCTTCCATAGTGTAGCATCAGAATCTCCTATGCCATTTACATGTCTATATTATACTCTGACTCACTAGTCACATGTTAGCTCTCTATTTATAGTAGATATTTCTATTACAGCTTTCTCTCTCTGTTTACATACTGCTCTTCTTTCAGTACTTGTATCTTACTTTACTACATGATTATATCTTCTAACCTGCTATGAACTGTTGAGATGTACTGTACTCGCTCCTGTCCTGACTGGACATATTGAAAATATTACAGAGGACGAGGAGGAGGCTGGTCTGGATACTTACTATGGGGCAGCCTTAGATGACACCTGCGAGCTGGACCCTCAGGAGTATCCAGCTCTAGCTGAGGATATCACCCTGATTGTCTAGATTAGATTAGTTAGGCTTATTTTACTTTATGCAGTCTTGAGACATGTTTTAGCTAGACTATATTTGGAGTTCAGAGTTGTATATATTCTTTCATTCTGTATCTGAGACCATGTACTTCTGTATTTTGCTGGGATTTATCTTAGACTACTCTTCATCTATTTATTTCCTTGAGTTCTATTTTATATCGTGCTATCTCTTCCTTAGTTGTGATTGAGTTATTACTGCTATGTCACCTCCATTCGGGGAGTATAAACTGTTTAGAGATATATTGCTAGATGATTGTTGACCTAGGACAGCGTTCTACCGCCGACACTGCGGCGTAGGCTGGACGTACCCACGTCTCATGCCCTTACTCTAGGGTGCGGGTCGTGACACGTTTTTAGTGGTGGCCCATGCAGGTCTAGACTAGAAGTGTAATGGTATTCGAATTAGAGTATCACTACAGCCTGCAGTAGGATATAGGACATTAATTTTAATGTACTCAATCACTTTAGAAAAAATTCTTTTGTTGCCATCTCAATCCTTATTGTCAGCTGATCCTTTGAATTTTTAACTGTCTGCCTTTGTTATTTCGCTTCTTTCTCAGAAATTGATACTCTTGTTTGTCTATCTTCAGGATGGTAGAGACTATATCACAGCGTGCCATTCATGAGGATGCTATAGAGGGGACTGCTACCTCTCAGCCAGTACGGCGAGGCCAGGGGACTGCAGCTCCTGCCACATCAGCTCGTATTGAGACCTCGGCAGCCGCAGCAGGGGGTATGCATCCACCGACTCGGAGGCAGGACCCGGTCATTCCAGAGGATCCCTTCCAGCAGCCGCCTCCAGGATACGTGGATGCAGCTCAGATGTTCGCATACTTCCAGCAGTTCATGGACAGGCAGCAGGCTCGACAGGACAGAGGCATGGAGTTGGCCTTCACGACAGCAGTAGCTCGACCAGTGGTACAGCAGCCGAGGACATCGGGGATCGAGCAGTTTCAGAAGATGAGCCCCAGAGACTTTCTGGGGACAGAGGGGATCCTATATGCCGATGAGTGGATCGAGCATATAGAGGAGATCTTCTGCTTGGCCAGGATCCTAGCAGACCTTCAGATCGAGGCCGCAGCTAGCCGGATGCGAGATCTTGCTCGCACCTGGTGTCAGTCAGACCCCAGGGTGGGAGTACCTGGGCAGACTTGGGAGCAGTTCAAGGGCTTCTTCAAGAAGAAGTTCTTCCCAGATTCAGCACTCAGAGCCTTGGAGTCGCAGTTCGAGAGCCTAGTCCAGGGGAGTCTATCAGTGGAGGAGTACGCCGGGGAATTCGGCCGTCTCGGTAGGTTTGTGGAGGGCTTGAGCGAGACGGTGAAGGCCCAGAGGTTCCGGAAGGGTCTAGTCAAGGAGGTCAAGTCCTTGACCAAGGGCAACCGGGATGCCACGTTCGAGGAGATCTTGACGGGAGCCTTGTTGGCAAAGGATGATCTTAAGCTTAGGCTCAAGAGGGAGAGAGACCCAGTTGGAGGCAGTAGCAGCAGCGGAGGCCAGGCCAAGAGGCCCCACTTTTAACATCAACAGCTGAGGCAGTTTCAGCTACAGCCGATTCAGCAGAGGCCAGTCCATCAGCAGCAGCAGCCGAGGCAGCACCAGCAGGGTCAGAGACAGGGTGGTACTTGTGCCTACTGCAAGAAGCCTGGGAACACCTTCAATGAGTGCCAGAAGAGGCTGGGCCAGTGCCTGGTGTGTGGCTCAGCAGATCACCAGATGAGGGAGTGCCGCATGGGACGAGCAGCCCAGGGAGCAGCAGTCAGAGCTCGAGCATGCCAGCAGAGGGGACCAGCCCTGCCGATGCAGCAGCAAAGGTTTGTCCAGCACCAGCCGCAGGCCAGAGGAGGCCAGCAGGGGCGAGCTTTCGCCATGGCAGCTGGAGATGCAGAGGTGATTAGAGAGCTGATTGCAGGTTTGATTCTTCTCGACTCCAGTCCAGCATTTGTATTATTCGATTGCGGTGCTTCGTATAGCTTCATATCAGTATCTTTTGCGATTAGACACGGTATCATAGCTGAATCGTTGCCTAGGACTTACAAGATCACGACTGGGGGCGGCATTATCCTCGTGAGTGATGTTTGTAAGGGTCGGAGAGTAGTTTTGGGAGGCCGTGAGTTGGAGGTGAGCCTGCTCGTAATGCCATTGTCGAAGTACGATATAGTACTAGGCATGGATTGGTTGAGCAGACACCATGCCAGTATTGATTGCAGAGGGGGTAGAGTTCTCTTCAGAGCGCCGGGGGAGCCAGAGTTCGAGTACTCCAGATGTCAGGCAGAGCAGAGCAACGGAGTCTTCTGTAGAGTCTCGGTCGAGGAGCAGACGATTCCACACCCCTTGATAGCAGATTATATGGATGTTTTCCCAGAGGAGTTGCCGGGATTTCCACCAGACAGAGACATAGAGTTCTCGATAGACTTGGTTCCAGGAGCGGAACCCATCTCTCAGCATGTCTATCGGGTGAACAACAGCGAGCTGGTGGATCTGAAGAAGCAAGTGGATGAGCTACAGGACAAGGGCTTCATCCGCTCGAGTTCTCTCCATGGGGTGCACCAGTGTTGTTCGTGCCGAAGAAGGATGGGTCAGTACGCATGTGTATTGACTATAGGGCACTCAACAACCTCACAATCAAGAACAAATACCCACTGTCGCGGATCGACGATCTATTTGACCAGTTGAGCGAAGCTCTGGTATTTTCCAAGATTGATCTGAGGTCGGGATATCACTAGGTGAAGGTGAAGAGGGAGGATATTCCCGATACCGCTTTCAGGACGCGATACGGGCAGTTCGAGTTTTTGGTTATGCCGTTTGGGCTAACCAATGCACCAGCAGTATTTATGAACCTTATGAACAAGGTATTCCACCAGTATCTGGATCAGTTTGTGGTGGTGTTTATTGACGATATCTTGATATATTCCAAGACTGAGGAGGAGCACGAGGAGCATTTGAGGATAGTGCTGGAGATTCTCAGGAAGGAGCAGCTTTACGGGAAGCTCTCCAAGTGTGAGTTCTTCTTAGATCGGGTGGACTTCTTGGGGCATGTGATGACTAGAGATGGTATCTCAGTTGACCCCAAGAAGATTGTAGCAGTTGAGGCATGGACAACGCCGACTTCAGTTGCAGAGATCAGAAGTTTCTTGGGGCTGGCAGGATACTATCGGAGATTCGTGCAGGATTTCTCCCGAGTTGCAGAGCCGTTGACTCGGTTGACCCGGAAGGATGCTGAGTATGTTTGGTCAGAGGAGTGTTAGGCAGCTTTTGATGAGTTGAAGAAGCGGCTTACGACAGCTCCGATTCTGATATTGCCTTCAGGATCAGGTGGTTTCACTATTTATAGTGATGCTTCAGGGAAGGGGCTGGGTTGCGTCTTACAGCAGCATGGGAAGGTGATTATATATGCTTCCAGACAATTGCATCCCCATGAGAAGAACTACCCTACCCACGACCTGGAGCTGGCAGCAGTGATATTTGTTTTGAAGCTGTGGAAGCATTATCTGTATGGTGAGAGGGTGAAGATCTTCACAGATCACAAGAGCTTAAAGTATGTGTTCACTCAGAAGGAGTTGAACATGAGACAACACAGATGGCTAGAGTTGATAAAGGATTTTGATATCCTACTTCAGTATCACCCGGGGAAGGCCAACGTGGTTGTCGATGCTTTGAGTAGGTATCCGACAGCTATGTGTTTGACCATGGACCGACATTTGCTTGCCGACTTAGAGAGCCTTGGGATTGAGGTGGTCGTGCCCAGAGTGCAGATGCAGCTATGGGGGATGCAGATTCAGTCAGACTTGGTGGAGAGGATCAAGTCGGCACAGTTTGAGGACATTGCTCTACGGTGTCTCCAGGAGCAGGTTCGAGCAGGATTGCTGGAGGGCGAGTTTTCTCTTGCAGAGGATGGTGCCTTGAGGCACGATTCTAAATTATGTGTTCCCAGCGGAGATCTCAGAGAGCAGGTTATGTAGGAGGCCCACAGATCTCAGTACTCTATACACCCGGGTGCCAACAAGATGTACCGAGATCTGCGGGAGCATGTTTGGTGGTCAGGAATGAAGCAGGAGGTGGCTCGTTTCGTGGCTAGGTGTTTGGTCTGTCAGCAGGTCAAGGCAGAGATCCAAAGGCCCGGTAGATTGTTGTAGCCGCTGCCCATTCCTGAGTGGAAATGGGAGCATATCACTATGGACTTTGTATCAGGATTGCCGCGCACACCAGGAAGAAAAGACACAGTTTGGGTCATCATTGACAGGTTGACCAAATCGGCCCACTTCTTGCCATTCAAGGTGGGTACATCTACAGAGAGGCTGGCGAAGTTGTATATGCGGCAGATAGTCAGGATTCACGGGGTTCCAGTCAGTATCGTCTCAGAACGGCATAGCCGTTTTACTTCCCATTTCTGGAGGAGTCTGCAGACCAGCTTGGACACTCAGCTCAAGTTTAGTACTGGATACCACCCCCAGACGGATGGACAGTCAGAGCGAACTATTCAGACCCTTGAGGATATGCTGCGGACGTACGTCCTGAACTTTGGAGGTTCCTGGGAGGATCATCTTCATTTGGTAGAGTTTGCCTACAATAATAGTTTCCAGGTCAGCATTGAGATGTCACCTTTCGAGGCTCTGTACGGGCGTAGGTGCCGTACACCCTTATCTTGGGATGATGTTGGTGAGCGAGCTTTACTGGGGCCAGAGATGGTTGTTGATGCGGCCGAGAAGGTGAAGCTCATCAGGGACAGACTTCGTGTGGCGCAGGACAGACAGCGGCACTGGGCCGATAGCCACCGGAGGCCCTTGGAGTTTGAGGTACAGATTAGAGTCGAATTAGATTTAGGTTATTTTTTTGTGATTTTGATCATGTTTGTTTATTATTTTTAATTGAGACCTTGCTTGTGATTAGGTCGAAGACCAGGTTTTCTTGAGGATATCTCCGACTCGTGGTACGATACGTTTCGGTGGAGGCGAAAAGCTTAGCCCGCGCTTTATCGGCCCTTTCGTTATCAGCGGGAGAGTCGATGACGTTGCATACAGGCTAGACTTGCCGCATGTACTAGTGGGGATCCACAACGTATTTCATGTATCACAGTTGAGACAGTACGTGGCTGACCCTAGCCATGTGTTCGATCATTCAGAGATAGAGGTTGGGCCTTCTCTCAGCTATCCAGAGCAGCCAGTGGAGATTCTGGATCGACGGGAGAAGGTTCTGAGGAACCAGGTGATACCCTTGGTACGCGTCGTATGGAGGCATCATTCTCCAGGAGAGTCTATTTGGGAGCGGGAGGATGAGATGCGCGAGCGCTACCCTTATCTTTTTGGACCGTGAGGTATGCTTTCTATCATTCTCATCAGTTGTATTTCGCCTTTCAATTTTGAGGACGAAATTCTTTTAAGGAGGGTAGATTTGTCACTACCATATTTCTAGTGTGAGGGTATTTTTGTCATTTTTGGGGTAATTTAAATTTATTAGAATTTATTTGAATTTTTGGGAATTTTTAGGAATTATTTTGGAATTGATTGGTGCTAGTTTTAGACATTGACTCATGTTGACTTAGGAGGCTGTCCTATATGCTAACCTAGGTCAGGACTACTTGGTTAGGTTAAGAAACCCTAGTATGACCTAATTTAGTGAATTCAAGTTCATTAGAATTATTTTGAGGGAATTTGGAGTTAGTTTGGTCTAGGAATGACTTGTGAAAACACAAGTCATGATCATGACTTAAAACCTTAGAGGCTCAACCTAACCTAGTGAAACCTTAGTCCAACCTCACTTGGCCGGCCACCTTAGTCTAACCTAGGGATTCCCCCAACTATAAATACACTCCTAAAATCTAGGGTTGCCTCTTTCTTAGGAAAATCTCTAAGTTCAAGGAGGTTAGTTTCTATGGTATTTTAATCCCTAGAACTCCTTTCCTCTTCCTTTTTCTTTCTAATTTATTACATTAGGTCCTGATATGACTATTCTTGCTGTTGCTAAGGTCTCATCTCAGTTTGAGGTTGTTTTTGTGGACTGGGACATCAAGAGGAGAGCCATTGAAAGATGGGTTTTCTTGAGAAGTTCAAGCTTAGGTAACTTTCTCTACACCCCATGAAATTTTGATTGGACTTCATGATTAGGAAGCCCTAAGAGTCCCCTAAGTGTTAGTATAAGTTTCATGTCGGGTATCATGGGTTTCGCATCCGTTTTGGACATGTATCTGTGTCCCTATACTGGTGTTTGTGAAAATGCCACAAAGGGACCGTTGGTGTTATTTTCGAAATATTTTTAAATAGGAAATTAAGTTTTATCATTGCTTATTGATTGTTAATCTTCTGTGGTGATTTTAGAGTCTGCTTGTGTCGGATTCGTGGAGTGGACACGCGCGTGCACACGCTCGCGCGCGTGCTACAGTGTTCCCCTGCTACTCGGGGCCTGTAGCGGACACGACACTGGGTATTTGGACACGAGATTTTAGGGGAGTCTCGGGGCACCCACTGACACGCCATGTGTCAAATTTTGTGGGCCCACGTGGCGTGTCGAAGGATTTCTGGACAGTGCACTGATCGCCACTGTCAGTCCCAGGCTGAGTTTCTCGACACTGATACGGCCCTAATTCTATGGACACGACACATTAGGACCTAATTCAGGCTGACACACTTTTAGCTGGACACTAGGTGTACCTATTGACACAAGCACGAGACACTGTGGTGTCCTGTGTCGTGCACACGACACGAGTGCACGTGTGCACGAGGCAGTGCACTCGACAGTGCACTGTCGTGTCTATTTTGATTTTTCTTGTTCTGGATACGTCGTGTCCACTTGGGTGGACACCATTAGGTTGTATGACACAAGTATAATATATATTTTGATTACCAACTCATTATTCTGTATCTTAATGATTTTTCATGAGGTAATTATCAATTTACAAATTCTGACACTGTGCACTGATCCTAAATTTTTCCAGGTTTTGACTCTAAACTTGAACATCAATTTAACATAGTTCCACACTATTAAATGCATGTTTTTAAAGCTCTAATCTATTCTCCTATATGTCATCTAATGCTATGTCGATTTTGGTTGGAATTGGTAGAAGTTTGGGTTAAAATTTGGGGATTGAATAGCTGTGGGTTGTTTTAATGGTTTAAAGTAATATAATGTATTGTATGAACTGTTTTGAACTATTCTTTTGGTGTTCATTTGAATCAATAGGTGATGACAGTGTTGTATCAAACCTGGGTTCTTTTGGGCTGTTTTTACTGTTTGAGTGTTCTTCAAAAACTGAGTTTTGATGTATAAAACCTGAGATCCTTTGATATATATAATCTGAGATTTAATTTTTGGGTTAAAAATCAGTATAGGGACTGACCCCTTACTGCTAATTTTCTGTGTGTAATTCCTCCCCTTGCAGTCCAGTTTTGGCACTTGTATTGCTCACTCACTCACTGATTTGATTTCTCTATACACACACTGTCCTCTCTCCCTTTCACTGTTTGTAATTCCTGCACATTGTTTTACCTCACCACACACACACAATTTTATCTACACACACAACCACATGCCACCTATTCCCATTTTCTGTCACTTGTTGCCACACACCACACCCACACACAGTCTATAGTATCTCTCTCTCTCTCTCTCTATATATATATATATATATATATATATATATATATATATACCTATCTTAATCTTCTAATTGTAGGTTATGTATTGTATGAATACCTATGTATTATGTGTAATGTATATATATGCATAGGTGTAATGTATGTTTTGATAATGTGTAATGTAGAAAGTAGCTAATGTGGCCCAAGGTAAATTAGTGTGATGGTTTGATTTTGGCTTGATATAGTTGTGTACTTGTTATTGGTCTATGTAGACTAGATAGCCTAGTTAGACTTGGTTAGACCTTGTTGACCTAGTTTCACTTCTAGGATTGACCAGAGTTGACCAAGAGTTGACTTTAGCCTAGATTGACCTAGAATCATGTAGAATGCATAGTAGGACTTCATTTTACTATTTTAGGCTTGTTGTGACTTGTGATGTTCTGATTAGGAGCCAGACACCACTCCTCGGACGGTACCTTTCATATTGGACACTCAGATACATGCGAGTATATTCTCTGATCATTTTCATATCCTGTTTAGAACTATTTTCTGCAGTAGATTATTTTACTTGTACTGTTACGTTGGTCACACGAATTGGTACTATATGGATCACTTCTTGAGATGTTATCCTTAGGGAGCATCGGGTACTCTATGTTCCGTACGTTTCACTTACATAGCGTATCACTATACTTCATTGGTTCTTCGATCACTTGTGACATATACTCTTATGATCACAGAGTCTTCCTAGAATCCTTATCCCATTTATAGGTCTACTATGTATCACCCTTTGAGGGCTTATCACCTTTCGGAGGCTTACCACCCTTCGGGGGCTTATCACCCTTCGGGGGCCTTACATAGTATCATAACATAACCTGGTTGGATCCTTGTGTACTGATTGGGGGTACGGAGGAGTAGAAATAGACATGTGAATACTATCCAAGTAGTGTAGTATCAGAATCTCTTCCATAGTGTAGCATCAGAATCTCCTATGCCATTTACATGTCTATATTGTACTCTGACTCACTAGTCACATGTTAGCTCTCTATTTATAGTAGATATTTTTATTACAGCTTTCTCTCTCTGTTTACATACTGCACTTTTTTCAGTACTTGTATCTTACTTTACTGCATGATTATATCTTCTAACCTGCTATGAACTGTTGAGATGTATTGTACTCGCTCTTGTCCTGACTGGACCTGTTGAAAATATTACAGAGAACGAGGAGGAGGCTGGTCTGGATACTTACTACGGGGCAGCCTTAGATGACACCTGCGAGCTGGACCCTCAGGAGGACCCAGCTCTAGCTGAGGATATCACCCCGATTGCCTAGATTAGATTAGTTAGGCTTAATTTACATTATGCAGTCTTGAGACATGTTTTAGCTAGACTATATTTGGAGTTCAGAGTTGTATATATTCTTTCATTCTGTATCTGAGACCGTGTACTTCTGGATTTTGCTGGGATTTATCTTAGACTACTCTTCATCTATTTATTTCCTTGAGTTCTATTTCATATCGTGCTATCTCTTCCTTAGTTGTGATTGAGTTATTACTGCTATATCACCCCCATTCGGGGAGTATGAACTGTTTAGAGATATATTGCTAGATGATTGTTGACCTAGGACAGCGTTCTACCGCCGACACTGCGGCATAGGCTGGACGTACCCACATCTCGTGCCCTTACCCTAGGGTGCGGGTCGTGACACCTGTTTTAATAGTACCTCTTAGATTGTGTTTTGTGCTATGATAGATAGTATAGTGACCCTAATTGAGATCGTAATATCGTGACCAGTAGGACCATAGTTGTGTGTATTATTTAATAGATTTGGACAAAGATTGTTGGGGCTTGACTTAGAGAAGATTACAACCAACTTAAATTTTGAGGCCAAAATTTTTTGGGGCGAGATTTGTCACTACCACTTTTCTAGAACAAGAGTATTTTTGTCATTTCACAAATTGTGTATATTTTTTATTTCATTAAATATGATGGTTATATTTATTAGTAGATTACCCTAGACTCATACATTTAAAATTTCCTAATTAATTAGACTCTAGTCATGGCTAGGTTAAGTACAAGCATTAATTAGAGGCAAACCACTTAGTCCCCTTAAAGACCTTCCTAATACTAAGTGTCATGAAGAGTATAGGGCTTGACAAGACTCTATTTATACCCCCACAAGCCCTCAATGGCAGCCACCATTCCTCTCTAGGGTTTCTACTTATTTTATTCATTCCAAACTCTTCCAAATTTTCTCATCCTTCTTTCCTTGGTGTGCTAAGGTCTTGCGAAGCTAAAAAAAGCTTGGTGGAGGCTCTAGCAAGGTATTTGGAGCTACTTCTTCATCCTTCTTTTCCAAATTTGTGGAGCTTTGTGTAGGCTCCATTCTACATAGGTATAACCTTCTAAACCTCCTTTTCCATAGTCAAATTTTATGCATTCATATAGGTGACACCTCTAATGTCTAGATCTAACCCTATAGGTGGTGAAATAGGTGTTAGAGGGCTCATTCCTAATAGTTCTATGGGTTAGAATGGTGCCATTTGGGTAGCTATGGGATTTTGCCCACCAAGTATTTAACAAAATGTCAACTTGGCCATGTAATCCTGTTTTCAGTTTTTATATCTATGTTTAGCTTGGTTTGCCCATTGGGGTAGGTATATATGATTGCCAAGTATTGTATCTATCTATATATTTATATATATTATTGTGGATGTATTTATGAATATTGCATATAGAGTCATGTGTGTCAATATATATATATATATATATAATATATATATATATTTTATATATATATATATATATATATATATATATATATAATATAAATATATATATATATATATATATATATATATATATATATATATATATATATATATATATATATATATATATATAAAATATATATATATATAATATGTGTGTGTGTGGCATCATGTAAATATCAGTGAACTAGTGAGTATCAGTTATGGGGGGACGAGTAGGCATGGGTGTTTGTGAAAATGCATGTGAGGACAGAGAGTGATGACAGTCAATGGCAAGAGTGAGATTTGTCTGTGGGTGGTTGGCCAAAACACTGACTTGTGAGTATTTATGGAAAGTAGAGGATGAAACTGATGTTAAGTATCAGTTAGATGTCTTGTGCATAGGTAAGGAGAGAGTTAGGGTGCCAAGTGAGCAGTGTGTGTCTATATGAAGTGACCTAGTGCACTTAGTGAAGGTTCGGGATGTAGGCAGGATTGGACAGGGCCAATTGGCCATTGTTCTGTAAATGAGTGAGAGTGAACCCAGTGATTTCTTCGTGGCAGTGAACTTAGTACCAGTCAAGTATCAGCGAGATGAAGAAGGAAGGATCCCTATTATGAGTGTATGGCTTGTGACTGTAAGTGAATACGGGTTTAGTTATCAGCCTAAAAAATTGATATTCGACATAAGGCTCGAAACTGAACCTTGAAATCAGCCTTCAACTGATTTGTATCAGTCCATGAGACTGATTTTGTATCAATCTTTGACTGATCAATCCAAGGGACTGATATATCTTGATCGGTCTTGACTGATATGTGGATCAGTCTAAGGGACTGATATAGTGGATCAGTCCAAAGGACTGATATATCTTGATCAATTATTAAACAGATTCAAGTATCATTCCCAACTGATATGTGAGACTAATTGTAAACTAATTTGAGTGATTCTATACCAGTCTTGGAGTGATATCCTGATCAGTCATTAGACTGATATTGTGCAGTCCTCAAGGACTAAATATTGGTATCGTATATAGATGTACATGTGTATGTGGTACTTTTGGGTCATTGAAGGAGATGTGTTAGGCAAGAGTGTGAGAGTGTTAGGGAGTGAACATGGATGTATTAAAGAAGAGGATAGTAGTAGCAGTAACAATGAGTATCTAAGTTGTATGTATGTTTATCTATAAAAATAGAGTATTATATATATATATATATATATATATATATATATATATATATATATATATATATATATATATATAAAATATATATATATATATATATATATATATATATATATATATATATATATATATAATGATTCATGAGTGTGTGTTTAAGTTATATTGTATCAGTTAATATATATACATATAATGATTCATGAGTGTGTGTTTAAGTCATATTGTATCAGTTAATAAGGTGAGGGAGTAGGAGACTAGTAGTGTAGGTAAATGCCTTAATGAATGCTTGTATGTGTGTGTAATGTATTGTGTGACAAGGACTAGGGACAAGTTCTGTAGGACCTACAATTTGGGGAAGACAGTGCAGGCCAAGTGCTTTGCACTTGAGCACTACACTGCAGTGCCATTTGACCCAGGCCAGTAGGCAAATAATAGGGGACTGCATAGGGCTACTTGGCCCCCTGACAACAGGGTATTTAATACTGTATATAGGGCTGCCCTATATGGCCGGGGGTTTAGACATGTTGCACTATAGGTGAGGAAAGGTTAACATGAATGTTTGTATAGAAGAGATAAGGAAAAAAGTTATGCACCAAACATATATCAGTTAGATAGAGAGAGGAGAATATAATAGGAAGAGTAGATGAGAGAAGGGCAAGATTAAGCGTATGCAGGAGATGGAGGTATCAGACACATATGTGTTAGTGGTAATGAGTATAGAGAGGGGATAAGGCCAGGGGAGAGGATGTGTGTGTGTGTGTGTGTGTGTGTGTGTGTGTATATAAAACTATAAAATATATATATATATATATATATATATATATATATATATATATATATATATATATATATATAAAAATATATATATATATATATATATATATATATATATATATATATATATATATATATATATATATATATATATATATATATTTTTTTTTTTTTTTTTTTTAAATATATATATATATATATATATATATATATATATATATATATATATATATATATATATATATTATGCAGGAGATGGAGGTATCAGACACATATGTGTTAGTGGTAATGAGTATAGAGAGGGGATAAGGCCAGGGGAGAGGATGTGTGTGTGTGTGTGTGTGTGTGTGTGTGTGTGTGTGTGTGTATATAAAACTATAAAATATATATATATATATATATATATATATATATATATATATATATATATATATATATATATATATATATATATATATATATATATGGTGTATACTATCTAGTTATATACCTATCTATCTAACTAGATAGGTATATATTTAAATATATATATATATATATATATATATATATATATATATATATATATATATATATATATATATATATATATATTTTATTTTTTATTTTATATATATATATATATATATATATATATATATATATATATATATATATATATATATATATATATTTTTGGAAAGCATGACTTTTATTGAATGGAAAGCAGGACCAACAACATAGAGACTTACAGCCCGGCCCACGCGGGACCCAAAACACACAACACCACAGACCAGGCCCGCGTGGGCGACCAAGCACAAAACAGCAGACACGAAAAAGGAAAAGGAAGACACGAAATTTGAAATTTGAAAGACATAGAGAACAAAGCCCGGGGGGGGGGGGAACGTGGCAACCGAGCGCGGCTCCCGAGGGGGTAGACCACGCGCGAGGCACGAGGGGCCAGCAGCGAGCGCGAGCGCCCCGAGGGGGCGCGGGGTCCAAGGGAACACTGCCCCAGGGGGCGCTAAGCCCGAGGCGGCAGCGAGGACCGGGGCACGGTGCACCGACCGCGACAGGGCCACGGCGGAGGGGACGGAGGAGGGTCCGCCTCCACCGGACCGAGGGGAAGAGCGGGGAAGGACGACCCAAGCAGATGGAGGGGAGGGGTACGGCGAGCTGCCCAAGGCGGAGGGGAGGAGCTCAGGCCGCCAGGGAGGGGTCCACGCAGGCTGCCAGGGCGGGAAAGGGCCACCGGCGCAGGGGAAGAGGGAGGGAACCGCCGGGACGGGAGCCACGAGGCGGTCCAACGAAGCCTGGGGGCCCGAAAGGGAAGGTGAGGGGGGAGGGGCCCAGGCGCGCCGGTCGGGTCCACGACGCAGGGGGCGGTGGAGGAAGCCGAGGCAGGAGGATGACGACCGCGAAGAAGGGGAGAGGGGGGAGCACGCCGAACAAAGCCAGCCGGCCACTGAGCCACGGAGGAGCAGCCGCAGGGGGAGAGAGCAGATCCGCGAAGGGTACGTAGGGCGGGAGCGATCGGAGGGGGGGAGCCGTTGGGCGCCGCCGTCGCGAGCGCTAGTGGTGGCGGCTCGCACCGATGGAGAGAAGGACCGCCTCTGCCGGGTGGTCGACGGGGACCCAGAGCAACCCCGAGCAGGCCGGGTGTTGCCAGTAAGCGCCGGCCGGGGACGAGGGTGACGGAGAGGAGGCGGGGGCAGAGGGGACTGCCGGGAGGGGGGCCTCCGCCACGGCGGAGGGATGCACGGAGGGCGAAGGTTCGGAGAGGAGCGGGGCGGGGGGCTCCTCGGCCGCCTGGGAGGGACCCAGTACCACCGTAGGGTGGATGGGTCCTGCCAGTAGGACCCGGCCGAGGCGAAGGGGAGCGGAGCGGAGGCGGTGGACGGGGGAAGGGGGTCAGCCACCGAGAAGGAGGAAGACGGCGCGGAGGCTGGAGCGGGAGAGAACGCCGAGGGGTGATCCGAGACGGGAGGAGGCGCGGGAGGAAGCTCCGGGGGAGAAGCGGCGGCCTGGGCGGAGGACGCCTGGCCCGGAGGAGGCGGAGGAGGAGGAATGGAGGGGGGCCCTGAGCCGCTGGGACGCCGGGGACCAGAGATGAAGGGCCCGCTGCTGGCGCTGCCCGGATCTCGGGGGTCCTCGTCTGGGAGGAGGGAGCGGCGAGAGGACCCGCGGCCGAGGGGGGGAGAGGCGAGACGACGGAGGAGACAGCCAAGAGTGGCGGCGGTTCGGAGGGGGACCGCGCGGCGCTCGGGGTACCGAGGAGGACGGGGGGCGGACCGAGGATGGAGGGGGCGGAGGACTGCCGGGGGCGCCGAGCACGGCGATGCCTGCGACACCTCGGGCGGCTGCTGCGCCGAGGAAGAGGGAGGAGGGAGCTACTGTAGTGCCACGTCCCGCAAAGTCAATCGGAGGAATCGAAATGCCGACGGCATTCGGACTTAGCCTTACAACGGCGACTCGAAGACATCTCGGTCAAGGCGACCGCTTGCTCAGGTGGGGTAGTTTCGGTGAACTTGCCTCATCTTTGCCTTTACATAATAAATTGTGTTTTCAACTTGCACAAGTAGGCTTAATAATAAAAGAGATGAATCCACATAGCTAAGGGAAAAATCCCGATGGGTCAAAATGAGTTAGAACATGGAAAACGTCCCACAGTCGGCTTAGAGTTGGTGTACGATGTGCTTTGAAAATGACACTCGGTCCTTCGTCCCGTGGCTTGGGAGAAGGGAAGTTGGTCTTCGACACAAAGTTATGAAATAGCCTAAGTCTTAGGCGTCGCTTGCGTGAATGCTTGTTAAAGCATGCACGGTCCCGTCGAATTGTCCCGACACTTGAGTTGGCCTAAGTCATAGGCGTTGCCCACGTAAATGCTCGACAAAGCATGCACGTTTCCATAACGCAAGGCTTGGCATAGCCTTTGCTCGTCCCTTAAGTCAAGTTATAGGCTCGATTAAGTTAGGCAAAGTTATGCCGATCGACCTAAGTCATTTCTAGTGCTGTCCCGCTCTTTCTGCGGCTGTCAACTTAAATAGTCCCACGATCCACGGCCCGTCATATAAGGTATGACTTGGGCGATAGCGCCGCATAGAGCGGAAGTCGAGTTGAGGCACGATTGCACGATCCTAGAGTTTTTAAAGGCACGGGCCAAAGATTGATTAGTTGAGTTTTGGAAAGTGTCTAAATAAGTTGTTGTCTTGAGTTAAAAGAAAGGAAGAAAGAAAGAAATGCTCACGACTGGGTCGTTGAGGCAAGAAAGAACAATGCTCGCGACTACGGGTCGTCGAGGCAAGATCTCAGATGTGAGAAATGGCACTAAAAGAGAGGAATGGCACTAAAAGAGATGGTAACACCAGAAGTGAATGACTATGTGAGATGTCAGTTTGAGTCGGTCTTGCATGGTCATGGACAACTTGTCGACAAGGTAGAGTTTCCCCGAATCGGCAACCTGTGGCGCCACGGGACCGATTGCGGCCTAAGGAAACATAAAGGCTCTGGGAGCCAAGCTGCGCCTGGGGCAAAGTATTCGGTGGGCGCGGAATAGGGCTAGCTACCCAAGGAAGGTCCATCCTATACTCAGCAAAAAGGAGTCCACTATGGCTCTGGGAGTCAGTGACCAAATCATATAGATGAGTCGGCATAGCGGCAGATCCGCGGGTATGCCTTTGGATTGAGTTGAGTTGTCGAAGGTGTATACAAGCTAGAATACAAGTATTGGACTTAAAGAATGGCTACAACATAGGCGACGTGCTTCGGCACGAGATGTGGCATTGAGTCTTGAGTTGTCGGCATATAGTTGCATAAGTTGGTTGAGTTGTTTGAGTATAAGTCGGGAAACCGCCGCAAGGCAAAGTCAGTCGTGTGACACTAAACCCACAAGTCTTGATTGGGTCAGTAGGCGATCAAAGTAACAAAGGGGCCGCGAGGTGGCGATATGGTTGAGTCGCACTGAGTTGCGAGGCACGGCACGAAGGAGTTATAGCACGGTCGTAAGGAAATTGGGTACTACTGCGTAGTTGCGTCTCTGATTCTGGCCGAAAGGCAAGCACGACCTGATAGGTTAACGTTGTGGCACGAGAAGTGGTCTAGAGGCAAAGTATGAGTAACATTGACATTGCAAGCACGGGATAGTTTTGACACACAAGTTGTGCCAAGGCGCCGGTCCTAAAACTGAACCTAAGGCAAGAGTAGAAAGACAATCGAAAAGGGATTTAAGCTGCACAAAGTAAATGAATGTGTAGGTTTTGTATGGGTGGGCGAGAAGCTCACTCCACCAGTACAGTGGTACTGACACCCACACAGTGTTTCATGTGCAGGCACAGGTAGAAGCTCGTGGTGCGGAGCTCGCTTGGATGCGTCGAGGCACGGAGTTCCTTGGCGAGTCGAAGCGTACAGCTGTGTGATCTGAAGACTTATACAGGACATAATGTATGGACATCGCCTTCCGAAGCTTTCGCTGGATTCAAGTATTGTATCGAGAGATAAAAGAGAGAGCAGAGTGACTTGTAAATGAGAGAAAAGTGAGCACGAGAGACATTGTAATTTGGCCTTGCGTCCACAAATGTAATCTTGTATTCAATATCAATAAAAAGCTTCTTTTGAATAACTTGTGTTCATGTATTACTTGTTCTTAAATTCTGCTGTATGTTTCAATATTTCTGCTTGGGACTTCTGTGCGACGACCCCGTCGCCGCCGATGAAATCGACCGTTATGGAATTGCCTTGCACGAGCACAATCTAGGCTCGTGCGGCATCACGCCTTAGTGAGGACGATCGCTCCTACGGGAGCGGGGCGTGACATAGTGGTATCAGAGCACGGCTTTACGTCCTTGGACCGTCGATTGAATTCTTTAACTTTGATGTTTTCGCAAAACTCTGTTGCTTCCGCAAGTTGTTATCGTTGGTGCGCTCTCTCTCAAATGTTCCTCGGCATGTCCATACAATAAGTCTAAATATTTTCGAAAGCTCGTACAAGCGTTCAATCTAACGCATCGATAGGCCGTTGCCAAACGCGTCGATAGGGCCTTTGTGCCGAACGTTGCAAACTTGACTCGATAGAAAATATGTGCTAATGTTAGCAAAGTTACATGTGTGCCCGAATAGTCCTACGTTGACCTTAGCAAGTCGCGTACATGCCTAATTCGTCCAATGTCGACCCTAGCAAATGAGCATGCAAACTCGAATAAAGGTCCGCACAGGATGGCTATACACACGACCTTTTGGCTAAGTGGTGTTTCGCGTTGCGCACCTCGACATTTTGGTGCAAACGAGTCGCGAGCGATATTAAGTATCGTTCGGTCGGGAACGGAGATGCACTTGGAGTGTCTATCGATAGGAACGCTATCGGACTAACGCTTAGGCGTACACGGGAGATTGATTTGGATTTCGAGGAAATAGTGCGAACGACTTAGTGCGTCGATGCGACGCGAGCGACTACTCTAGCGATTCGTCGAACGAATCTGAAGGATGTCTTAGCGAATGACGCGAATGTGATTGAGGACTAGATCTTATGGCTTGAATCCGAGTGGTGTATGTGATAGGTTCGGAGAAGAATAAGAATGAGTGTCGACGAGTAGTCGAGTGGCTCGAATCCGAGTGGTGTATGGTTCGTCTTAGAAATCATTCGAGTAAATATTGAGGATTACAAGTATGTCGGCGAGGCGATGCGATCACGCAAAGCCTTAGAACGCGTCACGCTTAGTTGGTCGTGACTTCGAATGTCCCAAACGAGCATCTCGTTTGGACAACTTGTGATTGTGCAACGCGAGTTAGAACACGATTTGAAAAGATAAATAAAATGAATGGTTTTGATCGAGGAAACTTAGAGGATCGTACGTACGATTTTGGATTGATGCAACTGAAATATGACTTGAGTTTTGAATAACAATTTTGAAACGAGCTTGAGGAAAAGCGACTGAACTTGATCTTGAGTGTTGAGAAAATTAAGGAATATCCAGTTCGGACGACAGCATCAATGTACGACTCAAAATTGGTTGGAAGGAAGATCGTCAGGTTACGCATATCGTCAATGGTATTGAGGCGTATCAAAGATCGATATGCGATAACTCGAGGGTACTCTGACTCGGCAAATGACGATCGTGCAAATATCATTGTTCCGATGGATGTTATAATCAAGATGTTAAAATGTGTCGAGGAAAAGATAGACTTGGCTCGAGGATTTTCTAAGTTGAATAAATGACGATCGAACTTGGCTTGGATAAAAACTGGAATATTTGGATTTGCTTTGTCGATAACCACAACGTTGACGTTCTTGTCTTATGCGAGCGCTACTCCAGCCTCGCACATGCGTCACACCGATTAGGGCGATCACTCTGCGTGAGCGCTGGTATGGTGATTCATACAGTGGGAGTGGTCGAACTTGCACGGTGTGACAATTTGTGCTTCGACTTGTGGTTTGACGCGAAGATAGACTCGAGATTGAATTAGTGTGCTTGTCGATTGAACTTGAGGATTGAGTAGGTCCAATCCGCGTATCGAGAATGAATGAGTCTAAACTCAAACAAGAGTTACGCCCCGATGAGAATGATTATTCCATGGGAGCGTTGCATGGTGATTCATGAACCACCGCGGATTTTCAGACTCGCGTGAGATTAGGGCGCAACGTATTGTCGAGCGAGACGATCTCATGATCGAATACATGAATTAGTTAGAATTGGTGAATCGAAGGGATTCGAATATACGCAACACGTGCGGTAATGCGAATTAGGTGATCGTACTCGATGTTTAGAAATCTGAGTGGCACGAGCTTGGGTAGAAAACCTCATATGATCGACTTTGGTTTGACCCTAGGATTGGGGTCAGTGTTGGCATTATTGTTGGGGAACTATGATTCCAATCCTGACATTGACTTAGCCTCGAAAAGAAATAGCCTAGCGGTTAGGCGAGACGCCCTGTTTCAAGTGTTAGCAATCGGAAGGATTGATCCTGAGGATTGGAATGGA
Organism: Iris pallida; assembly: GCA_029216955.1. NCBI lineage: Eukaryota > Viridiplantae > Streptophyta > Magnoliopsida > Asparagales > Iridaceae > Iris > Iris pallida. The sequence goes on along the minus strand of JANAVB010000999.1, from coordinate 7,111,858 downwards.
TAGATGGCATGAATCACGAATGTAGGAAACCCTGCTCACGAGATTCGGCTGACATGCATATATTTCAGGGACGCTTGGGTATGTGCACGATACGACTCGAGTGAGAATGACAAATTTTCTATCATGCGGCTTGGTTGAATGCATGTAATTTGGGGATGCTTGGAATACGTGCATGATCCAGCCAAGTGATACGACGAGTTCAAGCAAGGCTTGAAAGATGGGAGTGTGTCGAGATCTTGAGATCGTGTTAAAGAAAAAATTGATAATAGTACGAGCGTGGCTCGGAATCGAAGAAACGCGTAGGCGAAATGTGTACGATTAAATCTTGGCCATAGAAATGGTAGGATAGCTTGCCTTCAGGAAATCTCGAGGACGAGACTTGTTCTGAGTGGTGTATGATGTAGTGCCCCGTCCTGTAAAGTCAATCGGAGGAATCGAAATGCCGACGACATTCGGACTTAGCCTTACAACGGCGACTCGAAGACATCTCGGTCAAGGCGACCGCTCGCTCAGGTGGGGTAGTTTCGGTGAACTTACCTCATCTTTGCCTTCACATAATAAATCGTGTTTTCAACTTGCACAAGTAGGCTTAATAATAAAAGAGATGAATCCACATAGCTAAGGGAAAAATCCCGATGGGTCAAAATGAGTTAGAACATGGAAAACGTCCCACAGTCGGCTTAGAGTTGGTGCACGACGTGCTTTGAAAATGACACTCGGTCCTTCTTCCCGTGGCTTGGGAGAAGGGAAGTTGGTCTTCGACACAAAGTTATGAAATAGCCTAAGTCTTAGGCGTCGCTTGCGTGAATGCTTGTTAAAGCATGCACGGTCCCGTCGAATTGTCCCGACACTTGAGTTGGCCTACGTCATAGGCGTTGCCCACGTAAATGCTCGACAAAGCATGCACGTTTCCATAACGCAAGGCTTGGCATAGCCTTTGCTCGTCCCTTAAGTCAAGTTATAGGCTCGATTAAGTTAGGCAAAGTTATGCCGATCGACCTAAGTCATTTCTAGTGCTGTCCCGCTCTTTCTGCGGCTGTCAACTTAAATAGTCCCACGATCCCACGGCCCGTCATATAAGGTATGACTTGGGCGATAGCGCCGCGTAGAGCGGAAGTCGAGTTGAGGCACGATTGCACGATCCTAGAGTTTTTAAAGGTACGGGCCAAAGATTGATTAGTTGAGTTTTGGAAAGTGTCTAAATAAGTTGTTGTCTTGAGTTAAAAGAAAGGAAGAAAGAAAGAAATGCTCACGACTGGGTCGTTGAGGCAAGAAAGAACAATGCTCGCGACTACGGGTCGTCGAGACAAGATCTCAGATGTGAGAAATGGCACTAAAAGAGAGGAATGGCACTAAAAGAGATGGTAACACCAGAAGTGAATGACTATGTGAGACGTCAGTTTGAGTCGGTCTTACATGGTCATGGACAACTTGTCGACAAGGTAGAGTTTCCCCGAATCGGCAACCTGTGGCGCCACGGGACCGATTGCGGCCTAAGGAAACATAAAGGCTCTGGGAGCCAAGCTGCGCCTGGGGCAAAGTATTCGGTGGGCGCGGAATAGGGCTAGATACCCAAAGAAGGTCCATCCTATACTCAGCAAAAAGGAGTCCACTATGGCTCTGGGAGTCAGTGACCAAATCATATAGATGAGTCGGCATAGCGGCAGATCCGCGGGTATGCCTTTGGATTGAGTTGAGTTGTCGAAGGTGTATACAAGCTAGAATACAAGTATTGGACTTAAAGAATGGCTACAACATAGGCGACGTGCTTCGGCACGAGATGTGGCATTGAGTCTTGAGTTGTCGGCATATAGTTGCATAAGTTGGTTGAGTTGTTTGAGTGTAAGTCGGGAAACCGTCGCAAGGCAAAGTCAGTCGTGTGACACTAAACCCACAAGTCTTGATTGGGTCAGTAGGCGATCAAAGTAACAAAGGGGCCGCGAGGCGGCGATATGGTTGAGTCGCACTGAGTTGCGAGGCACGGCACGAAGGAGTTATAGCACGGTCGTAAGGAAATTGGGTACTACTGCGTAGTTGCGTCTCTGATTCTGGCCGAAAGGCAAGCACGACCTGATAGGTTAACGTTGTGGCACGAGAAGTGGTCTAGAGGCAAAGTATGAGTAACGTTGATATTGCAAGCACGGGATAGTTTTGACACACAAGTTGCGCCAAGGCGCCGGTCCTAAAACTGAACCTAAGGCAAGAGTAGAAAGACAATCGAAAAGGGATTTAAGCTGCACAAAGTAAATGAACGTGTAGGTTTTGTATGGGTGGGCGAGAAGCTCACTCCACCAGTACAGTGGTACTAACACCCACACAGTGTTTCATGTGCAGGCACAAGTAGAAGCTCGTGGTGCAGAGCTTGCTTGGATGCGTCGAGGCGTGGAGTTCCTTGGCGAGTCGAAGCGTACAGCTGTGTGATCTGAAGACTTATACAGGACATAATGTATGGACATCACCTTCCGAAGCTTCCACTGGATTCAAGTATTGTATCGAGAGATAAAAGAGAGAGCAGAGTGACTTGTAAATGAGAGAAAAGTGAGCACGAGAGACATTGTAATTTAGCCTTGCGCCCACAAATGTAATCTTGTATTCAATATCAATAAAGAGATTCTTTTGAATAACTTGTGTTCATGTATTACTTGTTCTTAAATTCCGCTGTATGTTTCAATATTTCTGCTTGGGACTTCTGTGCGACGACCCCGTCGCCGCCGATGAAATCGACCGTTATGGAATTGCCTTGCACGAGCGCAATCTAGGCTCGTGCGGCATCACGCCTTAGCGAGGACGATCGCTCCTACGGGAGCGGGGCGTGACAGCTACCGCACGCGTGGCAGACTCCGGCCGGGAAAGAGGGGAAAGACTCCGTGCGACCGAAGGGGCCGAGGAGGCCGGGAAAAGAAGAAAGCCCCCGGCGAGCGGGGCGGCGCCTGGTGGCGGACGGCCACCGGCCATGCCCGGGGGCGGACGGCCATTCGAGGAGCTGGAGAGCTCCTCCAGAAGGGATCCATGCCCACATTCTTTTATATATATATATATATATATATATATATATATATATATATATATGGTGTGTACTATCTAGTTATATACCTATCTATCTAACCATTTATATATCTATCTATGTATATATTTCCTATTTACCAATCCACATACTTAGTGTGAGTAATATATGTAATAGGAAAGGGTAGGTAAAGGGTTACCTATGTCTAAAAAGGGTAATAGGTATTTACCTAATATAGGTAATAGGTAGTTAGGTATTGAATATATGTTAGGGTAGAGGCTAAGCTAAGGCAATTCATTTAGGGATTGACTATAGAGTGAGATAAGTTAACTTAACCTAGATTTGACTCGTTTTGACTCCATATGTCTGGTTTGACCCTAAAAATTAACCTTATGTCAATTTGACCTAGAATTAACTTAGATTGCATATCACGCACTAGAAAACCATGTTTAGCTCACTTAAAAACACTAATTTATATGTGCATCTCGTATCTAGGTTGGATGACATCACTTTGGATCTCGATTCACATTTATTACTTAGGACGATATGCAAGTACATTCTCTGATAGTTTTTAATTCTTGATATGTCCTATGATTCATGTTTATATTAGTGTTCTATCTTGATTCTGACACGATGGACACATGGATTGGTATTGTATAGATTCTTTGACTTGAGATACGTAGTTTCATGTCGAATGATTTTCACTGGACTAATGAATTACTGGTCTAATGTATCTATTCTGGACTATTAAGATACTTGTCGAGACCTGGATCTATTTGTACTGGTCGGACGAGGAAATACCTAGGAGACGTGTGAACATACCCTTTCTACCCCCATACTGGAATAATATCGGCCACACACGAACGTATAGTGGTTTGCCAGATATTACCCTCTAGCCGTTAACATGTCAACTTGGTATTTCAAAATACTAATTTTTAGACATAGATATTCTGGACTTGTTTGTTGTATACCTTGTATGACAGGTTTTCCCCCTTTATTATATATCTTTCTGTCTTTACATTTTTTATATTATTCCCCCATACCCCTGCTATTCTATATTCATCTGTCACTTCCATTGTACTGTCTCTATAAATTGTTCATCAAGTATTTCATTATTATTTATATTTTTATAGTGCTTGTCAATTAATTGGAATTGCTATTTGGGTTGTACTTCGCTCTAATCCTGACTGGATAATATTTTTCAGATGACTTAGACCGTTGTCCTACCTACTATGTGCAAGTAGTATACAAAGGATGCACACAGAAGTCTTAGGAGGATCCTGCTCAGTAGAGAGTGTCCTAGATGTAGTTTAGAGTTTTAGCATTTCATATTGTATCGGATTGTTCTGAATGTGGGTTGAGACTCATTATTATCTTCATGATATGTATTTATGTGTCTTAGAACTCTAGACTTAATTTGTATTATGACTATGCTACTATTTATTCTTCTTTTTCTTTTATTCCAATACCATGCTCTATCTTCCTTTAGATTTTGTGATTGAGCTTATATATTTTATATGTCATATTATTCCTTCATGTGGAGATGACATATTTTTATCTCTTATTGTTAGATGTTAGATATTATAGACGACCTATACAGTGTTCTACCGTCGATATTGCGGCGTAGGCTGAACATACCTACGTTTTTATGCCCCTAAACAGGGTACGGGTCGTGACAACAACAGTCTCAAAATAATAACATGTCAGAGTCATAAGGCTGGAGACAAATCCAGTATAATCTATTCTAACTTAGTCGCTAATAAAGCCTCCTCAGCTGGGGCTAAACTCTCATGAATTAGTGTCTCCTAGTCTACGTCTAATACATCATGTGGGCCGTAGTAGATAGGACAATCGTCATCTAAATTATCTGGAAAATATATCCAGTCAGAGTTAGAGCGAAGTACATCTCTAATAACAGTTCCAAATAAATGACAGACTATGAAGCAGTAAATAGAAATATTATACAAGAAGATGTAAAGTGTACATAAAAGTTGTATGGCAAGGGTGAAGCTGTAAACTAGAGCAAGAGTAAGTAAAATAGGTTATATCTTGTACAAGAGTCCAGAATCATACTATCTATGTGAGCAAGTACTAGTTTCAACAAGTGACCGGCTTGGGAACTTGTATGGAAAATATTGCCTGGCTAGTCATACATGCAGTGTATGACTAACACTCACGGTAAAACAATATCATACACAGGAAAGGTATGGTCACATGTCTACACTACTACTCCCCGTTTCGACTGGTACAGTAGATCCAACCATAGTACGTTATGACAAGGGATACTCTGAGAAGGTAGCAAATCTTCTCAGGCATCGGTGTCTATACAATGCACAAGAACTATAATGAGGCTTGCACAGGGTATACCAATACACGGGAATAACATCTCATGACAGAATCCGAGAAAAATACAAATCCATGTAACAAATGTGTCGAGGATCAAGGTTATCCACACTAAGTACAAGAAACATAGTAAATATCATAAACTAAAAATTATCAGAGAATGTACTTACCTGAGATCCAGTGTGAAGTATCAACAATATCTGATACGGTGCCTCGAAGACCTAATATAGAATATCAATGTCAATTTGATGTTTTAGAGTGATAACCATTGATATCTAAATTGAAATATGATTTCTAGGTCAATTCTAGGTCATGGAAGTCAAACTAGGTTAAATCTAGGTTAACACAGTCAAACTAGGTCATTTTCTAGTTTATAGGTTGATTTTACCTATTTACAAGGTTTATAAAGTTATATTAGGTCTTAACAAGTCACTATTTGATTTTAGGTACTAACTAGGTCAAACTAGTCAATCCTAGTCAATACTAGGCCAATACTAGGTTTCTAGACTATATTAATAAGTTTTCTAGCATATATTATCCTAATATATACTTCTAACTATAATTTCTACCAATATCTTAGCCGTTAACTATTTACCTTATTTCGTATGATGATATCTTAACCCTATCACATATTTACCTAATATCTTAGTATGTATATCAAATACCTTAACTATTAGTTAATACCTTAGTTCTAGGGTCAATACCTTGGATAAACTAGATTTTCTAGTCCATACTAGTCAATATCTTGTTTCTAAGTCCATACCTTGAAGGTATTAGCCATAGTAGCTAATATTACCAAGTATCAATACATATATCTTACATCTCTACTACTTACCTGCTATCTAGGATTACCTTAGCCAATTTAACCTTTATATATCCATGGATGAACCAAATGCCTATTACATATATAATTGCCTTTACATATCCATAACATATACCAATATGTCATTTTTCCATATCTAAATATTTATCCTTTACCTATATAATATACATATATCCATATATCCTGCTATCGACCCATATCGCTAACCATTTACCCATTATACCCTCACACATGTTTGTCTACACTTACATATGGTGCTACGTTACTTCCTTACTCATATACTATATATATTCATATACCCTACATGTTATAGTATATCAAGATACTCATGTACCATATCCACATGGTATAATATAACCCTTATACTATACGTATATATATATATATATATATATATATATATATATATATATATATATATATATATATATATATATATATATATATATATATATATCCTATAATATTGGTATCTATATGATACCAACATAAAATACATATATGATATTATATCCTTACTATTCTATGCATACCCATGACTTACCTTGCTACTAAGGTATTTACCTTTACCCTTAAAATTACTTTAACTACCTATACATATACATATACACCTATATATACGTATATAGATAGCATATTTTTAGGATACCATATTCTACCTAATACTTGACATATCCTATACTATGATATGTCAAGATACCTTAATTCATTAAGTATCCCACATTTTACACCATACCTTGGCTACCTTACCTATATCCTATGTAGCATAACATATATTCTAGTATCTTATTTCTATACGTACATATACCGATAGATATTTACCTTCGATCTTTGATACATATAAGCATAAATATATGTCCTAGGTTACCTATAATTGATACCAAGATATCTATTTCCTTACCCTATGACATGTATAGCTATAGGTTATAGCAATATATTTACCTATATACCTATATATCAATATACCCTTCTATTTCATTACCTATCAAAATTATTCTAGGATATTCTATGCTTACCATACCCTACCACTCATACACGCATGGCGTCACTCATCCTACTCTTGGCATTGACATATTGATATTATCTATTACCTAGTTCTAATACCCAATATCTTAGTATCTTGACCAATACCTTATCCTCCTAGATACTTATCCAACTAACTCTAATACTAATACTTGATACCAAATAGGATACCTTACTCAAGTCCCAAAACTCACTTATCCTTACTCATGATACTTGAGTGTCATGATACCAATATCCTCATGGTACCCAAGTATCTACTAGTACCTTGCCCAAAACTTTAATACCTTGACACATAACTTATCTATACTTGGCCCACTTGATAACCACTTGTATCAACACTAACACAAACTAACTAACCCATATTACCTAACAATAATATATATATGTAGTATATCATACATATACTTGATAACCTATGATACTTACATCCACTTGATATCCATACTACATAGGCTCATAGGATACACAAAATACCTATATCGTATAGTCTTTTTTATTTGAAACTAATATTGTACCTATTAGACCTATTTACTAAATTCTAGGATTAAAGTACATCATAGTCCTTCGTATCAGCTTTTCGAAACTTCAAACGGATCATATTTTCGTGTTCGGAAGCTCCCAAAATCGAGAAAACACCGAAACGTGTTCATCTTTCGGACACCTGACACTCAAATAGTTTTACAGAAAGTCTCAGAATGAATTTGGCCTATTAATATATATATTTGGAAAGCTAACTTCGATACGGTTCTTTAAAAAAAATGGAAGATTAATCGGAGTCCTGAGCTATGAGTTATGACATTTCAAAGTTGCTATGGCTACTAAAAACGAGGATGAATATTATAACGAATTTGGATTGTTTTGGAGAAAAGAACACACGTATACACCCAAATCTAACCATGAGTATCATGAGATACCATGACACAACACCATGTATCTTATTTAGGACACATACATCCAATCTCAACTCAAAAAAGACACAAATCATTGATATCGAACACTTGGTGGTCACAAATTCAGATTTCCTCCAATTTAGCCACAAAAACTCACATAACTATTACTATAGGGCCTTGTAGTACCTAGTTCTTCTCCCTAAGGGTGGTCCTTAGCTACAAATGGGTCCCTATAGATTTATTATGACATATTAACAATAAAATTGATGGGAATAGAAATTTATACCTATTAGGAGATGGATTCCAAATAAAACTCCTCTAAAGGACACAAAATCAAGGGTGGACTCACTCCTCCTAGCAAAGCTCTCCTCCAATTTCCTCCTTGCTATTCCAAACTCCTTGCCTCCATGGAGATTGTAGTTGATTGAAAATAAAAGGATTTGATAAGGGTTTGGTAGAGATTTGGAGAAATTTGGGAATAGAGAAATTTGGGAAAGAATGAGGCTAATGAATGAACAAAAAAAATGAGTAAACCCTAGTAAAATGTGACTCTTATAGTAGGATTTGGGTCATGATAAAATGTCAAATTTGTCCCTCTCCATTTGTCATGAATGGAATCTAATTAACTAAAGGAAGGAATCTCTACAACTAAAAGGAATATTTCTTTCATGATAACTAAACTTAATTAATTCTAATTGCTAAGGTCATGATTAACAATAGTTAGCACTAACACTTAAAAAATCTAATTGTCTAGCCACTAACTGACATTAATATAAATCCAGACAACCATTAATATAAAATAATGTATATAAAAAAATTAACCTAAAAATTTACCAAAATATTCCTACGTTGGAAAGTGGTAGTTACAGATACACCGCCAAGGAGACGTGTATCCTAAAGAGTAAGCTCCATAGTATTGCGAGTTAAATATAGTAGTCTATGTATAACTATTATTATCCTACTCGATAGTGTGCAAGAAGTGTGCCCCTCATGATGGAGAGCCCAAATCCATTGTATACGTCGGAATAAAAAGCTTACAGGCTACTAAAAAAATTCTTCCCTTCTAATTTATCTAGATAATCAAGCTAGTTGTTTAGTACTTAACATTTTTATTCAAGATTCCAGGTGTGGCATTCCGCAGAATCCATCTGTAACCCCTCTTCCCGAATTTTTAAAAAATATATTATTTAGTTTAAATTTAATATTTTTTCCAAGTAGAAAATAATTCTAATGTTAAATAAAACTTTATAGATATTTTAGAAAATATATTTTAAATGAGACTCTACGAAAATTGAATTTAATGAAAGATCTTTATTATCAAATCTTTACGGTTCGAATTCATAAAATATTATTTGAATGATATCTACTTTACATTCTAATTGGGATTAATTATTGGATAAAGGTTATTGAATTATTTTAGTTATATGAAATATATTTGACCATATTTATTTAACTTATTATTCTAATAAAATATAGATTTGTTTAAATATGAAATATGTGACTTAAGTATCTTAAACTATTATGATGATCTTTTAATTGAAACGTATATATATACATATATGTGCTTATGATTTCATTACTTGATATTATCAAATATTTTATTTAGATCAGATTAATTTTAATTAGTTAAAGGATTTCGATTTAGCTTAATTGGTTCAAATGTTTAACCGATTATAGAATAATTGGTGATAACACTTTAGTGATAAAATATTATAATAATTTAAATAAACCGAATCTCTGTGTCCTTATCTATCTATATGAAATCCTCTACATGACCATCCTACTCATTTCCCTCTCTCACTAAACCTATGTTGCACTTCTTCATTCTTACATAAACTTTCCACCGTCATCGGCACGACCAACTCCTTCCTGTTCCGGCCCTTCCTGCAGCCATCCCCTGCCACTTCCTGCCAAGACCCCGACCACACCACATCATCTCCACCACCTGCAATACGCTTCCACGACCTCTACAAGCAGTCGACATCACCACGTCGTCAACACCAACCACAACCAAATTTCGTGTACGGACCCGTGTGTCCGTGTCTAAATCCATCTTATTCCACCGTTACAATCCAATTACCGTATCCATGTCGACAAGCCAGCCTACGCCGTAGAGTCGGCGGTAGAACGCTGTCAAGCCCGCAAGAAAATAAATGCTCAAAAATAAACATTTGCTGCTCATTCACATTTCTAATTTATTACAATAATTACAACATTTATATTTAAAGAAAAAACAAAGTTTTACAATTAAAGAAATTGATACAATTGCTTTCTATTCTAGGTTGTCCTCAGCATACCCAAGTCTTCTCAGTGCTAAGAATGATCGCGGCTAAACCTGAAAAATGTTGGTTATCCAGTCAGGATTGGAACAAGTACACAAACCGACGGCAATACAAAACACAATAGAATTAACAAGACATGAAAATAGCATATGAGATATGAAAGCTGTAAGAAAACTGATGACATAGCACGAGAGAGAAATAAACAAGGAAAAAACTAATAAAAGACATCTATCTAAGTGGTGTGAAATATCTGTTTCAACATGTGAACGGCTAGGGGGTAAATCCGGCATCTACACGTGCCGTGTGCAGATGCTATTGTTCACGAATAGACATCTTGGGATATTTTCTGGGTAGTCCACATGTGTACTAAGATATTTCCCCTCCCGACTACTCCGTGTGACGAGCGTGTCAACAAGCAGCAAGATATATGTATAGACATGAAATGATAAGACTACTATGAATCGGAAAGCAATCAGAAAGTGCACTTGCCTGTCGTCCCGAGCTGTGAGTATTGAGCAAATGAAGGGTTGGAGTCCAAGTAACCTGTTTTGTGCATTAAAACTATTTAACATAATGAAAAGATCATAATAGGAATACTCCTCTTAGTTGATTAGTTATTCTACCCTTCTACTTATACTGGGATCTAATCTAGTGACTCTTGGGCTAACTTGTTCATTTCCTTAACATATTGATTTGTTAGTCTTCTAGGTTGGTTTGTGGTAGTGTTTATTCTAAACCAAAACCCAGGGGTAGGAGAACACATGTGCAAGTATATGTCTATATCTATGGGAATCTGCCACATATTCTCAAGAGTGTTGGTTGTGCTTGGCCAATACTTTCCCTTCCTATTCCTACCATCAACTAAGCCTCTGTCCTTACCTTCTAATCACTCTTATACCCAGGGTTTCCCTTACTGACAGTCAAATTATACATTGCCATAAATAGTACTCTTCACACTTGCATTTTCAGAATCCTATTTAAGATCTGAAAACAGGCTATAGTTTGAACCAAAACATAGAAGATGAACTTAAGGCACCCAGTTGACCCAGGTGCAGGGCAATGCACTTCTGTGCTGTGGGAATGCACCAAACAGTGTCCCAATGCTTCCTATCCCTGGACTGATAGGATTAAGAATGAGATTACAAGCAATAGAGGTGAGAGTTTGTAGACTAATCACTGATACCATTTAAACTGGTACACAAACAACTGAATATCAAGGCCTCTATAACTGAGCACAAGCCAGGAATTAGGCTATCAATGACTGAGCCTAAACGGGGTAAGCAAAGGTACAAAAATTAGTTTGATAACTGAACCTGCACTGCAAACTAAAGATTATATAGAGTCAATTTGAATACTGAAGTCAAACTGAAATTTAAATGACATCAAGATTGGTTTCTAAACTGGAAGCAGGAAGATTTCAAAACCATGCAAATGACTGATTCTCTATACTGGAATATATATATGATATCGATATCAGTTTCATGATTGAACTTCCAACTTGTAATATAAATGATGTCAAAGCCATTTCACTAATTCAACCTGGAATGTAATGATATCAAAACCAGTTTACTAAAACGAATTCAAAACTGGAATCCAGATAATGCTAAATTCAGTTTATCCAATGATTTCAAAACTGGATTCCATTTGACAGATAAAACATCAAAACCCAATGAATAACTGGCTTCAATTTGACAGGTAAAAGCATCAACACTTTATCATTTGAGCTCAACTAGTCAGTCTACAGAAAACCCAGGACAGTGATCCTAGGCTAAGCACAGCCTTGTCCCCAACAATTTATTCCCCTTTTTAATGTATGCTGCCAATCGATTTACCAGGTTTAGCAACCAATGAAATCCCCCAGTATGCAACACTTGGGGCAGCAGCAACCAAACTCCAGTATGGAGATTTATTGCCAATGTGAGGCTTTGAATAAAATCCAACACTTGCACCAGCTAGGGGACATAATTGTGCCAACCCGGTATTGTTGAAACACAGGAATTAAGTATGATAAGCACCTGCATTGCTTCAACAGGAAGTTTTCCCCCAGCATGTGACTTCCAGCTTATTCCTACCCAATATTCCCAGGTAGGCAATGGTGTAATGAGAGAGGATGCATAAATGATATGAAGATCCAGTGTAATGAGCAATCTCATTGTTGGAGAAGGGTCCAACTTTTGAGTCTATCACAGGCCAGTATAATGGTAACAACTTTCTGTTTAACAATTGCTCTTGGCAGCATCATACATAGGCACATTTTGCCTGTATGGTAGCACTGAAGCTGCCATGGCTTTGCACTGATCACAAGGTTCTCATATGGACAATTTTAGGTGTAAATTTATATGTGGGAGACACTGGTTCAGTCTTGGCATGCCCTGGTATAGGCCACAGTACCCCCGTCATGACCTAAATCTCCTACACGCTTCAAACTGAAGAGGGACCCCAATGGTGTGTTAAATCAGAGTTAAAACACCAACTTCGAATTTCTACTTAGATTACTCATCAAGCACCATGGCGATTTATACTAAGTTTCTCTTTGACAAAGGATCGAACACCTATCCATCCCTCCCCTTGATGTTGTTTAGTAACAGATTACTTGGTAAGTTTGTGAACAATAAAGGATTGATGAATCGAAAATAGGAGGGTTTGGCAATACCTGTTGATGATTGATTCCTCAACTCCTCTAATCCTTCTCGAGCCAAACAGGGGATGACTCTCAACAAGGATTTTAGGGTTCGTGGATGATAGAAATCGGTCGCTTGCCCACACCCATATTTATATACTAGAATCCGAGATGAAATCCCAATCCAGTTTAAATTCGATATCCAAGATACGATCATACCTGTGTTGCTTCGAATTTGAATCGAACCTTAGCAGAAAATCTGAGATTTAAAACTCTCAACCTTATCTCTAGGGTTTGGGCTCGAAGGGAATAGCCCCTTCTCGTATGAGCAGTGGCTTATAAGCCAGGGTTAATAGGTTTTGCAAAATCACCCCTTAGCTAAATAGTATTTGCACTGTTTGCAAACTCCTTTATTTATAAGGCTAGAACAATTTATGTATTAACACAATACCATAGGAAGGACCATACATATGTGTATTTAGCTATAAGTCATTTTAGCAAAAGATTTTAAGTGATAAAATTAGGAATTTGGGGATAGGGCTTACACCTAGTCTCCTCCACCAGGATGGGAAGCCGCCGCCCTTCGTTGCCATGGTCCGTCGCCCTGTTGTCCCGTTGAGCGCCTGACTCCTTCGGCCTCATCGCACAGCGGCAGCGACACGACCCTGCCATCGACCATCTCCGTCGGTCTTCGTCCCGGCCACCACCGTGTACCGAAACCCCTTCTCACCGCACGCATGCTCGCCTTCTTCTCCACGCCGCATTGGACCGCCTTGCCACTCGCCCACGTCCGTCGACCGGTGCGGGCGCTCCGTTCCAGCGCCACCATACGGCGCATCCAGACCCAGCAACCGCCACCGTCGCGCAAACCCTTCCCCATGGTGAGTCCCCTCTCCCACTCTCTTTCCTTTTAGAGTTTCCAATCCTTTCTTTATAGAGAAAGTTCTAGAACATAGCTTTTAATACTCTGTTGTGTTAGAGTTCTTTGATTTTTCCACTAATATGCTGCTGCTGACTCTCGGGAACAGGGAGGAGACAATTAATTAAATTATTATTACTTTATAAAAATGAATACCAAGGGAGGGGGAGTTAGTTAGTTGATGACTATTGGATAGTACTTAATAGGTAATATTAATTTCTTGTGTATGGTATAACTACTTTATTAGTATTACTATTACAAAGGTTTATTATGATTTGTTAACCATTATTATTATTATTATTATTATTATTATTATTATTATTATTATTATTATTGCCATTATTGTTATTATATTGGTTGGAAAGTTTGGCCTAAGCAAGGATATAAATTAGGCTTGTTGGGTTTAAAGTCAATAAAATAAATGTAGTTTATTTATTATTGGGCTACTAGCCCACGCTACATAAAATGTAGGTAATAGATGTTGAGCTTAAAGTTTATGTAAACTACTACTTATGTATATTTAGTATATGGTGTGGGTTCCATTACATAATAATTTTGGCTATATATATCTAATATTTTTAGTATATTAAAAGGTTTGTATTACTTTTATAAATAAATAAATAAATATATATATATATATTAAATGACTTCCTATGTTTCAAAAATATCTATTTAAAATATCTTGATTGGTAAAATCATAGTTTCCAACTACTATAATTATTTTCCTAAAAATATCTATTTTGGATTTTGTTAGGTCATGAGCTATAATATTTGGACCTTGGAATATTGGGCTATCAGACCTAAGAGTTTATAAAAATAAATAAATTAGACTTTAACAAACTCCTATATTATATATATATGTGTGTGTTTGGACTTGTCAAATAAAAATACTTATAATATTCTTGCTATTTTCCAAATATAGTTTTCATCTTAAAATAGTATTTTGATTTTTAGCCTAAAATATATATTTGACAAATTGAGTCTTAGCTTAAATAATTTTGTGTATTTTCAAGATAGTTATCTAAAACTATTTTAACTAGCAAAATATAGTTTCAAATATTATACATATTTTCTATATTTTCTCGATTTCCATCTTGTTCGTAACTAATCCTACGTCCACGTTACTTGTGTTTCTAACTAATTCATATCGACTCTAGGCTAACCATACTATCTTGGACGCAATGGTATTATCGGTTTCACTAGCTCAGGACCACAGGCAAGGGAACTTTTTGATTGCTTTCGCTTCATTGTAGTATTTTCATTTCATGTTATACATATGCTCTCTTGCTTGTGGACACATTGTTACACATATTAGTGTCATGGATCTGTACAGGCTATATTTTGTGATTCCCGTGTTTTCGTGTTTTTTGACTTGTTCGAGTCCATGAGTACTAGTCGGGAGGGGAAATATTTTAGTAGACATGTGGACTACCCAGAAATATCCTAAAATGTTTTATCATGTCTGATAGCAGTCGCATAATTCACATGCGGGGTGCCGGATTTACCTTCTAGCCGTTCACATATCGAAACTGATATTTCAAAACATGTAGATAGTTATTATTTACTTGTCTCTTCTTGTCTTCTACATCAATTTCCATGTTATCCTATTTACATGATCGTCTAATTGATATATCCTATTGTAGAGCACTTCTTTCATTTTTAGACGTGCTATGATATTAGTTATTATCTAGTTTCATTTCACATATGTTATTTTCATGTCTTGCGAATTCTATTATTTTTTCTTATTGTCGTCGGTCTATGTGCTTGTTCCTTTTCTGACTAGATAACCAACATTTTTTAGGTTGGCTGTGACTGCGTTTAGCATTGGGGAGACACGGGTATACGTACAGGCCAAAACCTAGAAACTAGTTAGATAGCTCAAATTGTTGTAATAGATGGTGAGACTTTGTAATTCTTTTCAAATATAATTCTTGTAACTGTTGTAATCAAATTTAGAAATGTGAATAAGCAATAAAGTTAACATTTGTGTGATTTTGAGTATCATGGCCTTGAAAGCGTTCTACCGCCGACTTTGCGGCGTTGGCTAGCTTGGACACGCACTCGTATCTCGAAAAGCGGGTACGGGTCGTGACAAGTTTTTGTGGTAGCCCATGCAGGTCTGATGTTGCAAAAGATTGCGAACTCGTGGTAGTACCTATATTAATCGTACTATTGCGTGCCTGCGACTAGGAAATACTCATTCACAATTAGGAATAATTTAATTTTAGAAAAGAAAAAGGTTAGACTAGGAGTCCCCAATTTAATTTGACCGATTGGGTAGTTAAGGTTGCTACATAGGTCTCGTTGAATTCTAAACTCTATTAGATGGCTTTCATATAAGGATATACTATTGTAAATTTGTACAATGGTATGACCTAAGGTGGGTAGATATGTAAGCCACCACCCCATTTTTGAAAATTTTCTATTTATTCATAAGTAGTTCTAATTAGAGAATAATTGACATTTCCATCTTGTTATAGACATTTTGAAAAGAAAGGAGGATGCAAAATTTTAGTAGAGATTTTATTCTAAGATTATTTGATTATTACCGAGTGTTATATTTATATTTAAATTATTGCTATATTATTTTAAAAGATATTGTATTTATGAAAAATGTACATCTATAATATTTGAAATATTCTTAACAATACTCTGATAACCGATGTTATTTAAAGGTTATTAATATAATAGGATAATATTTTGTGATTGATTTGGAATAGGGTTAGATCAAATCTAATTTAATTCATGGAAAGAATTATTTCATAGATTTGACCTTTTCCTATCTAGGGCTTTCCATCTCCCATATAAAAGGGAGGCTCCTTTTATTTTCTCTGCAAATCCAAAGTCCCTAGAATCCCCAATCAATTCCAAATCCCTAACCCTAATTCCTATATCCAATCCCTAATTCTTAACCCTAACCCTAAATTCCTTTTTCCAAAATTTTGAAATACTTATATTTAATTATTATTATTTTGAATTAAATAGTAAAATTTTGGGATTTTTAATTAAATAGTTATTAGGCTAGAACATTTTTGTCATGGTTAAGTTTTGGACTGCAGGATGACCAAGAATTTTAGCACGAATAATGTAGTCGTGTACTTTAATTAGTGTTTTAGCTATGGTAGGGAAGACTGAGTCATAGGTATGTTCTAACTAGGAAAACTAGGTCAAGTTGTGACATGGCCCTAGAAATAATTTAATTATTGATTAGTAAGGTTATTGGCTTTTAGAAGACCCGATTATTCCAAATTAGCCGAAACCAAGCCTTGGTGGTCATGTAGTGCGACCAACGACGTCCATGCACATATATAGATGTGTATATATATTGGTAGTCCCATCTTAGTCTCATGAATAATTTTATAAATTGTATTTTGAATATAATATATATATTATTGCTATTTAAATCTATAATTGCTTGGAAATAGGATAACCTTCTCTTTGATTAATATTTTAAGATTTTGGAGATTTATTTAGGCTATACATATATACTTGTGTTAAAAAACAAATAAAAAATTATATATATAAATATATATTCATAACAGGTAGACAGTGCTTTATACATAATTTCCTCGATCCTTGAATATTAGAGCAATAGAAATTAGATTTTATTTCTATGGTCTTTCATATTTTCTTAATCAATCTTCTGATTTTCAAAGTTGATATTTTTCCAAGAACAAATACTTATCTTTCATGATCAAACTTGTTGAAACTCTATAAAATCCTTTGAAATTTTGTGAATATAGTTGGAATAGTTTTCGATGACTTATAATGGCACAACAACAACTCACTATCGTCATGTATTTGAATTATCGAGACTGCGGGTTCACTGCAGTCAGCAGCACACTGGCGAGACATGATTCCTAAGTTGAAGTAATTTTAAGTGAACATAGGTTATCGAATATTACTAAACTATGTCTTAATTGTTCTTTGTCTTGCTATGTCAAGATTGGATAGAATTGATAGGGTATTCATTATCGTATCCTTGTTTGAGTCGTGGAACCAAGAGTTTATTGCAGCTAGCTGTACACTGGCGAGGCATAAATTCTCGGTAAAGTGACTTCGGGTATCGTTATGGTTTTCGAATACCATAGAGGCTATGTCTTTTATTGGCATATGACTATCTAGTTTCCAAACTAATTTGTGCCTTATTCCTAGTTACCATATTCTCAGTAAAATTAGTCGTTCTTCCTCTCTTCCTTACCTTTCTATTTTGAATCGTCATCTTTTAAACCTACTTTAATTTTCTTCCATTTGATTCCTAAAACGTACCTAGATTTTGGGTTCTAAAACTCGTGCCTAAATGACTATGGATAAATAGTTAATCGTATTGAAACAATTTTGAATCGACGATTCTTAAACGATTTCGATCGCTACTAGACTATTTTATTGTATTTCGATCGAGTCAATTCGCATTTTCCTAGATTTTGATTCTATAAATCGTGCCTAAATGACTTGATTTAACTAGTTTATCATGCTATAATTATTTTAATTGATCAGGACTAAACTATTTTGACTTTAGTCATAACCGTGCCTAGACTTCAAACTCTAGCACTAATATTTATATTGTATTCCAACTTTGACCATGCCTATATGATTTCAATGGTAGTTATTGTTGCCTAACGAATTTTTTTGTTTAACTAATCCTACTTCCATTATGCCCATGACTAGACGCTTTTTACTATACTCTAATACGTGCCACGTGTTACCTTTCTTATGGGTTTAATTTTATTCACGATCTAACTCATTTTATCATAGGGTCATAACATTTCTTGATCATCCCATTTTCTTTTACATTTATTTAGATTCTATCCGCGAGTACGCTCGCCTAAATTTTTTAGTCATTTTACTTTTCTTGATAATGTCCTTAGCAGGGCCTAGCCATATCCTTTGAAATTAGAGGAAAAATTTATTTCTAAGGTGTGTAGATTTGTAACCCCTCTTCCCAAATTTTTTTTAAAAATATTATTTAGTTTAAATTTAATATTTTTTCCTAGTATAAAATAAATCTAGTGTTAAATAAAACTTTATAGATATTTTAGAAAATATATTTTAAATGAGACTCTACGAAAATTGAATTTATTGAAAGATCTTTATTATCAAATCTTTACGGTTCGAATTAATAAAATATCATTTGAATGATATCTACTTTACATTCTAATTTGGATTATTATTAGATAAAGGTTACTAAATTGTTTTAGTTATATGAAATATATTTGACCATATTTATTTAACTTATTATTCTAATAAAATTTAGATTTGATTAAATATGAAATATGTGACTTAAGTATCTTAAACTATGACGATGATCTTTTAATTGAAACGTGTATATATATATATATATATTTTTTTTTAAACGTGTATATATATATATATATATATATATATATATATATATTTTTTTTTTTTTTTTTTTTTTTTTTTTTTTTTTTTTTTTAAAATATATATATATATATATATATGTGTGTGTATATATATATATATATATATATATATATATATATATATATATATATATATATATATATATATATATATATATATATATATATACACACACGTTTCAATTAAAAGATCATCGTAATAGTTTAAGATACTTAAGTCACATATAAATATTAAATATATATTTATATGTGACTTAAGTATCTTAAACTATTACGATGATCTTTTAATTGAAACGTGTGTGTATATATATATATATATATATATATATATATATATATATATATATATATATATATATATATATATATATATATATATATGTGTGTGTGTGTGTGTATGTGTGTGTGTGTGTGTGTGTGTGTGTGTGTGTGTGTGTGCTTATACTTGATATTATCAAATATTTTATTTAGATCAGATTGATTTTAATTAGTTAAAGGATTTCGATTTAGCTTAATTGAAAATGTTTAACCGATTATAGAATAATTGGTGATAACGCTTTAGTGATAAAATATTATAATAATTTAGATAAACTGAATCTCTGTGTCCTTATCTATCTATATGAAATCCTCTACAAGACCATCCTACTCATTTCCCTCTCTCGCTAAACCTCTGTTGCACCTCTTCATTCTCACGTAAACTCTCCACCGTCATCGGCACCACCAACTCCTTCCCGTCCCGGCCCTTCCTGCAGCCATCACCCGCCACTTCCTGCCAAGACGCCGACCACACCACAGCATCTCCACCACTTGCAACCACTGTTCCCATCCCCGACTACCCAGTACCATGCTTCTACGACCTCCACAAGAGTCGACATCACCATGTCGTCAATACCAACCACAACCAAATTCTGTGTCCGGACCCGTGTGTCCGTGTCTAAATCCATCTTTTTCTACCATTATAATCCAATTACCATGTCCGTGTCGACAGGCCGACATGGACGTCCCAGCAACCATCCCGACACCACAAACACCAAAAGAAGAAGAAAGACCCAAACCTCTCGATGCCGCCATCTTTGTGGGATCGCTCGAGCACGAGCCCGGTCAGGCGCTCGAGCTTTCTCGAACTCTAAACCACCAGTCGTCGACGATCTCGGACCTCCGCTATGCTCTCTTGTTTTCCCTCTCTGCCGCGTGGAAGCACAAATGTCCGTGTCAGAGAGGAGCTGACGAGGCCGTACGCCCCGCGCTCGTCGTCATTTTTACCGATCTCCGCAGCCAGATTCGTCTCCGTACCTCCCCACTCCGGTGCCGCCCTCACATGCCTAGCCTCCTCCGCCAGGATGGGAAGCTACCGCTCTTCATTGCCGTGGTCCGTCGTACTGTTGTCCCGTTGAGCACCTGACTCCTTCCGCCTCATCGCACAGCGGCACGTCCCTGCCATCGACCATCTCCATCGATCCACGTCCAGGCCACCACCGTGTACCGAAAACACTTCTCACCGCACGCGTGCCTGACCTCTTCTCCGTGCCGCATGGGACCGCCTTGTCACTCGCCCACGATCCGTCAACCGGTGCGGGCGCTCCGTTCCAGTTCCACCAGGTGGCGTAGCCAGACCCGGCAGCCGCCACCGTCGCGCAAACCCTTCCCCATGGTGAGTCCCCTCTCCCACTCTCTTTCCTCTTTGAGTTTCCATTCCTTTCTTTATAAAAAAAGTTCTGGGAACAAAGCTTTTAATACTCTGTTGTCTTAGAGTTCTTCGATTTTTCCACTAATATGTTGTTGCTGACTCTCGAGAACAGGGAGGAGGCAATTAATTAAATTATTATTACTTTATAAAAATGAATACCAAGGAAGAGGGAGTTATTTAGTTGATGACTATTGGATAGTACTTAATAGGTAATATTAATTTCTTGTGTATGGTATTACTACTTTATTAGTATTACTGTTACCAAGTTTTATTATGATTTGTTAACCATTATTATTATCATCATTATTATTATTATTGCCATTATTGTTATTATATTGGTTGGGAAGTTTGGCCTAAGCCATGATATAAATTAGGCTTGTTGGGTTTAAAGTCAATAAAATAAATGTAGTTTATTTATTATTGGGCTATTAGCCCACGCTACATAAAATATAGGTAATAGATGTTGGGCTTAAAGTTTGTTAAACTACTTTTGGGTTTTATACATCTATACTTATGTATATTTAGTATATGGTGTGGGTTCCATTACATAATAATTTTGGCTATATATATCTAATATTTTTAGAATGTTTAAAAGGTTTGTATTACTTCTATTAATAAATAAATATATTAAATGACTTCCTATGTTTCAAAAATATCTATTTAAAATATCTTGATTGGTAAAATCATAGTTTCCAACTACTATAACTATTTTCCTAAAAATATCTATTTTGGATTTTGTTAGGTCATGAGCTATAATATTTGGACCTTGGAATATTGGGCTATCAGACCTAAGAGTTTATAAAAATTAAATTAGACTTTAACAAACTCCTATATTATATATATTATATATGCGTATGTTTGGACTTGTCAAATAAAAATACTTATAATATTCTTGCTATTTTCCAAATATAGTTTTCATCTTAAAATAGTATTTTGATTTTTAGCCTAAAATATATATTTGACAAATTGAGTCTTAGCTTAAATAATTTTGTATATTTTCAAGATAGTTATCTAAAACTATTTTAACTAGTAAAATATAGTTTCAAATATTATACATATTTTCTATATTTTCTAGATTTCCATCTTGTTCGTAACTAATCCTACGTCCATGTTACTTGTGTTTCTAACTAATTCATATCGACCCTAGGCTAATCATACTATCTTGGACGCAATGGGATTATCGGTTTCACCAGCTCAGGACCATAGGCAAGTGCACTTTCTGATTGCATTCGATTCATTGTAGTCTTTCCATTTCATGTTTATACATATGCTCTCTTGCTTGTGGATACATTGTTACACAGATTAGTGTCATGGATCTCTACATGCTATATTTCGTGATTGTCGTGTTTCTGTATTTTGTGACTTATTCGAGTCCATGAGTACTAGTCGGGCGGAGAAATATCTTAGTAGACATGTGGACTACCTAAAAATATTCCAAAATGCCTGATCGTGTCTGATGGCAGTCACACAATTCACGTACGGGGTGCCGGATTTATCCCTAACCGTTCACATATCGAAACTGATATTTCAAAACACGTAGATAGTTTTCATTTACTTGTCTCTTCTAGTCTTCTACATCAATTGCCATGTTACCCCATTTACATGCTCGTCTAATTGATATATCTTGTTGTAGAGCACTTCTTTCATTTTTTTTAGACATGCCATGATATCAGTTATTATCTAGTTTCATTTCACATATGTTATTTTCATGTCTTGTGAATTCTATTATTTTTTTAGATTATCATCGGTCTGTGGGCTTGTTCCTTTCCTGACTGGATAACCAATATTTTTCAGGTTGGCTGTGACTGCGTTTAGAATTGGGGAGACATAGGTATACTTACAGGCCATAACCTAGAAACTAGTTAGATAGCTCAAATTGTTGTAATAGATGGTGAGACTTCGTATTTCTTTTCAAATATAATTCTTGCAACTGTTGTAATCAAATTTAGAAATGTGAATGAGCAATAAAGTTAACATTTATGTGATTTTTAGAATCATGGCCTTGACAGTGTTCCATCGTGTTTGCCATTGATTATAAAAGAACAGAACAATTATATGGGAGGACTGGACTTTTACTTCACAATACAAACTTGCTCGTACAAAGAAAGCCTAGGGACGAAAACCTAGGTACAGCAATCTAAGTACGATTGTTTAGTTTTGATTCTGGGGGATGACGGTAGAGGCTCGGGAAAGCGACGGCCGCTCTGTCTTACTCCTTGGACGATCAGACGTAGCCTTGGCTCCGTTGAAGAACTGCTCTCAAGATGGGAAGACTCTTCTGTGCGTGCCTCTGTCTCTCTGTGTGTCCAGCCGAGTGGACAAGATCTCTTTTGTAAGGGAATGACACATTACTATATTTTTTTGGTTTTGGATCTGGAGTCTTTTTTATAAGGGAATGACACCTTGCTATTTATAGGAGTGGGGTGTCATCATTAGGGTTTGCAATAATTCCCCTAAAAAAGTCGGCAGCTTGGGGATTAAGTACCATTTTCCTTGATCCTATTTTTTTTACAATTAATCTGGACCACTAATCTTGATTGCAACGAATCTGGATAATTAATGCTGATTGTGCAAAATCCATATGGGCAATCAATGTTGATTGTCATGAATCTTCTGAAGCTCGGATCTCCTGTCACGTGTTTAATCTGCGTGATTGCAATAAGTCTATTTTGATTCCGGTAGTTATGATGATTGTACTAAATCTGGTTATTGGGATTTGTTGGTGACTCTTGATTGATTTAGTGCCACGTGGAAAATTGATTTTCTACCACGTGTCATAACCGCGAGCCAAACCGCATGAGGGTAGCTTCTTAGGTTTTGAACCGCATGAAGGTAGAAGCCACATAGGTGTAGCCTGCAAAATCTGAGCTACATGGGAGTGGTTTTCAATTGAGCCGCATAGGACTAGCCACGTGTCAAGGCTGCATGGGCGTGGCCTCTCAATATTTGAGCCGCATAGAGATAATCCCCATTATCCGAGCCGCATGAGAATAGCGACCGCATGGGGTGACTTCTTATAATTTGAGCCGCATGACGAGGGTCTCCACGATCCAAGCCGCATGTGAGCATCAGCCGCATGGGGTGGTGGTAGCCGTATAGGGAGCTTTGTAGTTGGTGGATCGTTCCAGCTGCAGAGGAGATTTTTTTTGTTTCTCGAGGAATATGCCGTCATGTCGAAGTTCATCATTTTATCTTTAATGTCAGAGTTATCACTTTACGTCAGAGCATTTAATGGGAGCAGTCACTTTATGGCCAGCTGTAAAGACAAGCTGCATAGGGTCACGTGATTCTTGCTTGAGCCGCATGAGGCTATTGAAGAGTTTCTGAGCTGCATGACGCTCTGATAGATTCCTGAGCCGCATGAGGCTCCTTCTATTTTGAGACGCATGGGCTTCTTCTGTTTTGAACCGCATGGGCTTCTTCTGTTTTGAGCCGCATGGGCTTCTTCTGTTTTTGAACCGCATAGGCTTTTCTAGTTCTTTTCCATGCTTCTACACCTATGTTGTGCGACACCTACATTATGCAACATCTGTGTTGCGCATGGCCTCAAGTTGCTCCAATTTGACATGTGCAATCACACAAAATCAGAAGGCACAAGTTTGAAACTCGTACAACACAGTTCGTAAAAATGGACAGTGTGTGGACAGCAAACAAACCCTAAAAGGGAAGGCGCAAGTTATGGAGCGCGCCTACACTCTAAAAAAAGGAGGCACACGTTATGAAATTATGCAGATTAAAACCAAAACTCTAAATAGTGTCGGTCAATTCTGTTGATAATCGGTTCATTCTCGAAGAGTCACCTTCCAGTGCTGGGTTGGCTGTCTCAATTTTTGAAGAGGGTCGTGCATATTGAGATACTCTCCTCGATGATGCATGCAACGAAGGCCCAACAATGTCCTTTCCCTTGTCAGCAACGGATGTCTTTGGCGCCATTAGAGGATTGGAGAAGCTCGGGAAGAAGAAGGCAAGAAAGGGTTTTGAGGAAATTAACTCTGAGTAAAAAAATGAAAAGTTCTCTTTGAATGGCTATTTATAGCCTAAAGGGTATTTCAGACTGTTGTGCAACTTGCGCTTAAAAAACGGAGTTAGTTAAACAAAGACAGGCACAACTCTTGTTAAATTTTTCTAAATTCAAAGTATTTCAAAATTTTGAAATCTTTCAAATTTTGAAAACTTTAAAGATCGTCTTGTAGAAGCTAAAAATCAAGGGGCGCCACTCGTTAAAGTGCACCATCATCAAGTGACGCTAGATCGTTAGGTTGCGCCAGTCTCAGGTTGTGCAAAAGCCAAGGTATACGGCGTCACGTGGTAAGCCTCCTCGAGAAGCTGTAACGGCTATCATCATTAATGACAGCTCTGACAGCACAAAAATCAAAGAAAATTCATTCAAATTCTGCGCAATGTGGTGCTCGAAAAGATCTTGTCAGCATGTAATTAATACTGACAGCTAGCCCACACAAGTCGTCAAGTGGCGTGCGAATTAATCAATACAGTACAGAAGACCCAGTCAGAGGCGCCAGTTGTTAAGTTTCGCCTGCGCGCAACCTGGCTAGTTGGCGCCACTTGATCAAATTTTATGTCCAGAAGTAGGATAACGTGGCGCGCATGCCACGAATCTCGAAGAATGTGTCCGCTACACTGCCCACGGCCATGCGCATCTCACTCAAACGATGCCACGTGTCCCCAACAGTTGAAGTAACCGCTCGCACAACTAGACAAGAGGCGCGCAACCTGAAGTACGTGCCACTCAGAAATACTACTTAACAGTAATTTCAAGAACTCTATAAATAGAGTTTTAAATCATTCCCAAAGGATCACTAAGGATCATAATCTCCTGACAAAGTGTTGTTGCATTCTCCAGAGGCTTGTGTCTTCGATATCACATCATCCAAGGGATAAAGTGATCATCTTCTGATCAAATTCCCACAGTTGTACTTCCCTAAAAAATAATTGTACTCTTGTACTCTTTTTTAAGTTTATAATAAAACTTTTGTTTTTGTAAACATCTTTGAACAAAAAAGATTCACAAACCACAGCGTGCTAACTTGCCAAGGAGGAGGATCGGTCAAGTTCGTTCTCATAGAAGAAATTAGGGGAATGAGAACTTCTCTCCACAAATGATGCTATTTTTAGGATAGGGAAACCAAACCCATGCACCAAGTGACAGTTCTCCCCGAACTTAATGCGATGAATCTAGCATTAATGGCGATGAATCTGCCACGTCAAACTTAGCTAAGTCAAAGAGTTATCAATTCGAGCCTTGAAAGACTCAATAAAGCTGACCAAAAGAAGATGCACCACGTAGTTGATGCGCTCGTTAGCTCCATGCGTTGTACGTCTGATGCACCAACCTAAGCTCATCTTCCATCAAGTATTTAATGCTATGTGATAGCGACGTGCGTCTCAAAGACTGAGCAGATAGCTTTTTCAGAAAACAAAGATCCGTCGATGTCAGCATCATCATTACTCGTTTTTGTTGGTCAAGCTCTGCCACGTGGCCGGCTAAACAATTGCGTGTGCCTCTACAGCCATGCGCTCAAAAATTTATATGCACCTCCACAGCCATGAGCCCAGACTTACTATTGACCCCAAAAGTCATATGTAAAAGTCTCCTCATGCACCAGATCCTAGGCGCATGGAAGCAAATCATCCTGCAATAAATCAAAGATCTTTGAGCAATAAATACACGCCATGTGTTATTGACTCAATTCTGCTCACGAATGGGTGCCAACCATCCAAGATCTCAGTAACAAACGAATCTCAATAACTGTCATATGTCAGCTTCTTTGCAATCCAACAGTGCAGTTTCAAACAGATTCAGTTCAAGCTTTCCGGTGCTGCTCTATGCGTCCAACAAAGTCAGACACGTGGCATCCCTATGTGCAAGATCTCCATGCGCACATCACATATACGCACATTAACGGATCATTTTGTTGCCTATAAATAGAAGGATCATTCCTTCATTTTGACCCCCCTCTTTAACCAGCATTAAATCCTCTAAGCTATTCAACAACTTCAGCTCGCCACTTTCCAGAGAAACTCAAACGTCCAGAGAGCTCGAGATTGTCGTCAGATCATCAACAGAGTAAAGAATCACCTCTCTATCGCCATTGTTCCCAGAAAAATAAAAGTGTACTCTAAAAATGCCATCAAAATCCTATGTTGTACTATGTTCTATTTGTTATTATATAAAAGTTTCTCAAAACACCTTTTTAATGGCAAACAAGTTGGAGACTCTGCTGGGGATCACTTTTTTTTTAAACGAGAAGGTCATGTCGCAATCTGACGACAGCAAGCTTGGCTTCTTCCAAAAAATACTAGTGGTACGTCTCAAACAACAGGCGTATGAGGAGTTCATCTTTGAAGCTAGCGCAACTCCTTCGAAGCAGCTGTCGAAGAAGATTCGCCAAGTATGGGTGCACAATGGTGATGCGCCGAGCACCACAACTGAATAAACTGTGCTGGCACAGCCAATCCTTCCTGCTGACATTTCCAGCAAATAAGACGTTGCTACCGGTACAGTGCATCTGCCAGAAAATCGCAGTGCTGACTATAGCTCCCAACCTTCTTCTTCCCAGTCGAATAAGATGCACCGACAGAATAAGGGCACAACCTCTCTCCCGTGTATGAACTCTGCTGCACAGGGAAAGCACTCTGTCTTTGACATAATCACTCGCTGTTACGGTAAGCAAAAATTATATTCTTAGTACTATGTGCCCTCGTGGGCTACTACAAAGAAGACCAAGGCACCACGGGCTAGGCGCCCTCAACGTGCTATGCCAAAAGCGAACCAGAAATACGTGTTGAAGGTCATACACGCAGCTGATGGTAAGATATACAAAATTAACTCTGGTGCTTTTACACCATCAATGAGTCAAAAGTCGCCTTCCTACTTGGGCACATCTCATGTGCATGGAACCAAGTTGGATGGGGCAAACCTTGTGGCTTTGAATCCACGTGCCAGCGTGGGTTATGCGCATAAAGTGGGTTCGATTTGTAATATGTGTTGCTCTCCCACCAATGATCTAGGTGCATATCATGCACTGGAACTGGCTCAGGGGGTGCAACATTCACATGACCACCCTAACGCTTTACCCTACCATGCGCCTGAAAAATGTGCGAACGTAAGACTCTCCTCAAATGATCTACTTAATATGATCACTCATAGACGTAGATCAGGAGAGATGACCTCTATGCACAATGTGCCCCTAATAGGGCACACTTATTCTACGGTCACCACTAACTGCTGCTGTTGTAAACAGTAGCTACATCACCAAGGCAGTCTGTATTCCAGCGAATGCAACCGGTCGCACATGTCCTACGTCGCCTTGGAAAGAGGGTGCCAATCGATAACGAGAAAGAACCTTTTATCGCCTCGTACCACGTCATCTCCAGTTTTTCTGCACCCAGGAAAAAGACGAGCACTACCAACCCTCCGGCCTCGGCTAGCTCGTCTAAGAACCGATTGAGAGGAAAGAAAGCAGCAGTTCATCATCCGGGTATTTCAAAATACTCGGTTGAAGATAAAGGCTGCATCAATGGTGCAAGCTAGGGGTGATCAGACCCCGATTTTCGATAACAACCCCTCATTCGAAGATGAGGGGTATCTATCAAGGAACTGACACCGACGTGGCTGGGGGTAGCTAGTTCGAGGGGTCAGAAGAAGAAACACTCATGCCAACCTTTCCACAAGAAAATGAGGCTGAAAGTGCGGCGTCGACAAATCCATCCACTTCGATCCATGTCATGTCTTTCAACATGACAGGGGGTGGCGAGGAAGAAGAGGGAGATGCTTTGGCTCCAGATCTCGTGCATTGCATGGATACTTTGGAAGAGGGCCTGAAAACCCTTTCCACCATGATGTAGTCCTTAATTCCGGTCATGTTCGAGATCCAGAATACCCTGACGGCCTAACCTTCAACATGGGCTCTTATATCAGCCAGTCCCGATCCAGGGGCTAATGGATAATCAAATATACCCCATCAATGGGTACCTTTAGGGACGGTTCATCACACCTTGCTTCGGATATCGGCTCCCTCAGGAGCTGAACATCGGACATTGCCTCAATCACCTGCTCCTAGCTCTACTGAAGAACTATTCGAGATGGTGAGAGACCTAAGTGATAATTTTGAGATGAAAGACAAATAGGAGGAGTGCTAGAAGCTCGAAATCTGGCAACCCTATCCTCCTGAGTGGAACAATGTAGTTTATCCTCCAAGTATAAACCGTAGTCACCGATACCATTTGATGGAAAGGAGTCTCCCCGTCAATAACTGAGCTACTTCCACTCCATCATGGGGAACTTACCAAAAGAGGACGTCCTACTCACGAGTATATTTATTGGGGCGCTAAAGGGGGTAGCTAACGACTAGTATTATAGCCTCCCCGATAACTCTATCTCTTCCTTCGAGGATCTGAAGCATCTCTTCTTTTCCCGATTCTATGATGGTGAAAGGACATAACCATCTCTTCCCTTATGGAGATAACCCAGAAGGAGAAAGAGACGGTTCAAGCCTTCATCGAACGCTTCTGGCAAGCATGTCTAAGGATCCCTTCTAGTGTCCCTGAGTCCATATTAATGGACTCTCGTCGAAAAAACATGACGCCGGCAATCAAACTTTGGGTCGACTCCACCCAATATATAGAGTGGAGCACGTTTATTATCGGTGCTGAAGCTGCTGAGATGAAGGCCCGTGATGCTCGACTTCTAGGGGTTAGTTTTCCATCATTTGAAGACAAGGGGAAGCACGTCGCCAACAACAACAACAGTGGGCGGGAGCCGAAGGAAAAGCAGGCACTGACTGTGAATACCTCCAAGGGTGTGTCGACTCCTGTTCAAAAACTACCGACCGTACCAAGACAGAAGGAGGTCTACTCCTTCAATGACGAAGACACCCTGCAACTCTTTGAGATACTGCAGCAGGGCGACAAGATCAAGTTGCCTGATCCAAAGCGCCCCGATGAGGTGGACAGGGTAGACGACTCGAGGTACTGTCACTACCATCGGTTCGTTGGACACCCGACTCGATAGTGCTATATCTTAAAGAATTATATACAGCACATGATTAATGCAAATGTCCTCTTGCTTGATTATGAGCTAGAAACAGTCTCAACAAAAATGTGTCACTCTAGTTTGGCACCCTGCCACCAACTAAAGCTCAAGATGGCGTCATCCCCATCCTAAAGGCGATAATAGAAGTGATCAACCTTCCACCAACTCGTGACAATGTGAGTGGGCTAGTGCCACTCACCATATCCCAAGGCGAGATCATGTGGATTCACCCAGATCTGGCTCCGAAACTGAATCTACCGGGGGTATATCCTACCTCCAAAACCAAAGGCAAGAAGACTAAATCTTGTCGAAAGGTCACTTCCTCTCCGGAGGAAGCCCTTTTCATACAGACACATTCTCAACAAAACGCTCAACAGAAAGAGGCTTCAGCTGAAGAGACACCTCCCATCACCATTGTTGCTGCCTAAACGGAGGGTCCATCCCAACCTCCAGCAGCAGACAAACAAAAGTAGAGGAAGGCTCATTTTGACAAGCCTCTACGAAAATAAGTTGCCTTAGGGTCAGTTAAACCCCACAACTTCGACATATTAACACAGCTCACCAGTACTTCAGCTCGACTATCACTATTTGAGCTCCTCCGACTATCTACAGATACTCAGAAGGCTCTATGTGAAGCACTGAAGGATGCTGAGTCCTTTATCAGTCAAGTCAAACAGCCTAAAAAAGATTCAATAATATGTTCGCATTGCCATAGTGTGGGAGAAATCATCCCCAATATTAAATTCACTCAACAAGACATACTAATCAAGAACAATTGACATAACATACCACTATATTACACAGGGTACATTGGTCCATCAGGGTGGATCAGATCTAGATCGACCCTGGATCTCCTGAAGTAGCGTGTAGGCAACTCTAGAGGGGGGTGAATAGAGTTTGTGTGTATACACTACTTCAATTAAAATAAATCTATGCTAGGTCTAGAAAACAACTACTAAGAGAATATATAATAAGAGGGTAATAATGAGAAAAGTAAAATAGTTTAGAAGAACAAACACAAACACAGCGATATATCCTTATTTTCCTCGTGGAAGAGTAGTCCAGGCCCGAGAACTCTTACTCGGAGTTGAAATCCACTATTTGTGAAATAGGGTACACACGTGCCTTTAGTCCGAAGAGTACGCCAACTTCTTACAGACACGAGACTTTGAAGCGCTCGACTACTTTAACTTCGCAGATGCAATACTTAAATTTTCCAAGTGACTTCTTTTCAACTCTTGCACAGAACTTATAGCTGAATCGTACTAAACACCTTAGGACTTAGGAAGTTTTGTGGCTAGGGGATTTGGAAGAGTAAGGCTTAGAGCATATAAGGCTTAGAAGATAGAAAGCTTGAGAGTGATAGATGATTTGAAATGAGAGGAATCAAGCTCTATTTTTACTAGGCATGGAAGGCTGAGTTCGGCCAGAGTTCTGTCCCAAATATTCAAAAACAAAGATTCGAACGTTAGACAGCTCGTAGTAAGGTGTTCCTAAAAATCAGGTTGTTGATTTTAAGGAGGCCGAGTTCGGCCCGAGTTCGGTCTTAGACCGATCTTCCTCAAACCATAAGCCTTATATGGGTGAGGGTGGTTTGGTTTGGTTCAGGAATTGGTTTGTTTGTATGGCGGAGCTTGGAGAAATATATCTAGGGGTTGAGATGACACAGTGCAACTCAACGTACATATTTTCCTAGACTCAATAAATCAAAAATTATAGACTGAGAACAAATTATATTTGCAATGCAACAGCTTGTAGACGACATCTGACTTGAACTTGATGTATCGTATTAGATCATAGGTGATGTTATGTCTTGAACTTGATGTGTCATATTGGATCATATCAGATATCAGTTGTTAATAATCTAAATTAGGTTAACTATGATCTAGTTTTGGTCAAAAATCTCCCCCATTTTGATAATTGATAAAATGATATTTGTATGTCTCAATATCCATACCTGGACACATGTTGAAGTAGATAAGATCTTTTGCAAGTATGAAGTAGCTCCCCGCAAATGAATATTTTTGTCCTAGTACAAAAGATTTATCCAAGCACAAAGACAGATAGATACAATGCATATATAATATCACATCTCAATACCACATAAAATATCATATACTATGTTATTTTTCTTCCCTTTGTCATTTAGCAAAATAGTGCACAGCTCCTCCGTAAAGGGATATTAAAATAGACAAAGTGAAAGATCAAACACACAACATATCCATAACCAAATTGAATAGTGAAACTAGTGGTTTGATAATCCGATAGGTGAACTTGCATACATAAACTACATAGTGCATGAAATGAAACTAAAGAGCAGAAACATAACTAGAGTGCATCAGCAGGATCATAAAGTAGTAGGCCACAGCCATCATGGAGCAGATAGTCTAAAATTGGAAAATAGTTAATTTTATTGGCTATAAAATAAGTAGAACATGCGATAGACTTGTGAATCATTATTCAGTATATGTGAATCATCTCAAGTTAGCTGTAGGGGCCGGTTCCCAGCTAGCGGTAGTCCGAAGACACTTGGCACCGTGTCGCTTAAGCTTTTATGCTTGGTTGACAGAAGGACCCTTTCGGCTTATATCCAAAATAGTGCAACATATACGAATTTTGATTTAACAAGTATTTGCGTAGGCAAGATTTATTGTATGGCGTTTTCATCCAAGATTCCCAATTCTCGATGAAGAAAGTTAAAACGCACTTTGACAAGTCGTTTAGTGAAAAAGTCTGCTAGCTGACAATCAATGTTAATTAATTCTAGATTAATATTTTCTTGCGATTGATGATTTCTTAAAAAGTGGTATCGTATTTCTATATGCTTAGTGCGTGAGTGACATATAGGGTTCTTAGTCAAGTTAATGGCACTAGTATTGTCACAGAATATAGAAATGTGCTGAATAGATAAATTATAGTCCACTAGGGTTTACTTCATCCACAAAATCTGAGCACAACAACATCCTACAACTATGTATTCAGCTTCGGTTATAGACAGTGCGACAGAGTTTTACTTTTTGCTAAACTAAGAGACTAAAGCTTTGCCTAATAAATGACATGTACTGCTGGTACTTTTACGGTCGACTTTGCATCCAGCAAAATCAGCATCCGAATAATCGATTAGGTCAACGGATGTGGTTTTGGGATACCACAAGCCCACTGTAATAGTACCTTTAAGGTATCAAAAGATATGCTTAACTGTGCTCATGTGTGATTCGTTAGGGTTGGCTTAATAACGAGCACATAGGCAAACACTAAACATTATATCAGGGGGACTAGCAGTTAAATAGATAAACTATCGATCGTACCTCGATACTTTCGTTGGTTGACTGGTTTGCCGTTTTCATCAGGTTCAAATTTCTTTACTGTAGCCATCGGAGTACTGATTGGTTTGATGTTGTCAATATCAAATTTCTTCAGCATATCCTTTGTATACTTTGATTGACTGATGAAAACCCCTTGCGATATTTGTTTGACTTGCAATCGAAGGAAGTAGTTAAGTTCCCCCATCATGCTCATTTCGAACTCATTTTGCATATACTTAGCAAATTATTGGCATAATTCCTTATTAGTAGACCCAAAGATAATACCATCTACATAAATTTGAACTAATAGATTTGTGTCATCAATTAATTTATAAAAAGTATCGTGTCAATCTTTTCTTTTGAAAAACTACCTTCAAGTAAGAAAGTTCTTAGGCGTTCATCCCAAGCGCGAGGGGCTTGTTTGAGGCCATTAAAGTGCTTTCTTAAGCTTGAAAACATGATAATTTTTTTTATAGTTTTCAAACCAGGTATTTGTTTTATAAAAACTTCTTCTTTAATAAAACTATTGAGGAAAGCACTTTTGACATCTATTTGAAAGAGTTTGAAGTTTTGGAAATTTGCAAAGTCACAAAGCATACGGATTGATTCAATCGTGCAATAGGAGCATAAGTCTCATCGTAGTTGATACCTTCCTCTTGGTTGTATTCTTGAGCTACGATACGTGCTTTGTTATGTGTGACTAAACCGTCCTTATTAACTTTGTTACCAAAGACCCATCGAGTACCAATGATCAAATGGTCAGCACGTTTAGGAACAAGTTCTCAAACCTAATTTTTTTCGAATTGGTTGAGTTCTTTTTTCATTGCAGATGTCCAAAATTCATCAGAAAAAGCTTTTAAAATATTTTTAGGTTCTATTTGAGATATAAAAGCAGTGCTAGCTATAGAATCTCTAACAGATGAACGAGTACTTACTCCTCTTGATACCTCACCTATTACCAAGTTTTTTGGATGTTCTAGTGTGAAGCCGAACTTCTTTGGTAAGCTTTCCAGAGAACTGGTTCCAGATGTTGTATTCTTAGAAGTTATTGATTTGATATGTACGTCATCGTCGTCATCAGGAACAGCTGATGTACTATTATTCTCATAAAAATAACATTAGTATATTCTTCAATAATCATGGAGCGCTTGTTGAACACTCTGTATCCTTTACACTTGGAAGCATATCCAAGAAAAATACATTCGTCAGCTTTGGCATCAAACTTGCCTAAGTTTTCTTTGGTATTCAGGATAAAGCAGTGTAACGCCCCTGTCCCAAAAATACTTAGGACTAAGTATGTAGACATGTCAGCTGTATACATACATAGTATAATCCAATATATGAAAACCTCGTATGTATACATAAGCTGTAAAATGTAGTAAACCAATAGTATTCTAATCTCATCCACAAAATAAAAGAATAAAAGATAATGTCATAAATCAACGTTGAATTTTTTTTGTAAAAAATGTTGGGCGGAGACAAATCAACTACCAAATATTTAAACAAAAAGAAGTACATGACATGTGAAATGATTTAGTGAAGGTAGTAAGAAAGATCCAAGACACGTCATCTTCGAAGGAATGGAAAAGATCACGCCTCGGCTAGAACACCTGTGAAATGATAAGAGCACACACCTGGAGAGATCACCAGGTCCTCAGAGGGACGTAACAAGATACATAATACCATGCCATATAAACTAAATAAATACTGCTCAATAATAAGTGAATCGGATGATAACATGGTCCAATACTTACCCTTGATTTAGCGTACCATTCCCCTAACCAAACAAGAACATGAGATGGCACCCTAACCCATGATGAAGTATCTTTCCAAGTCATGAATCCACTATGGTATCCGGACCACAATAACATTCAGCACCTTCACATCGAAGTAGTAAGCCATACCTACAACCAAACAAGGATAAGATGTGATAAACTAGTCTACGACAAGTTACTGTTCCCAGCCATAGTTAGATACAAGTACCCAAACCAAGAGTACTCATACCTAACGGATAAGGGTAATCTAGCCAAACTAAGTGAAATGCAGTTTTAAGAACATCCTCCAACGCATGGGCCCTGGCTAAAATAGGATCGACATGGTCCCCCCTTGGGGCACCAGAGGCCCAATCAATAAGAGCATAACATTCCGCAGAACGTCAGTGGGTTAATATGCCATCTCCGACGGAGCACACGGGTTACAAAAAGGAAGTGTATAGTAGCCCATATGCTAAGGTACTGTCCTCCTACCCTATGCCTATATAGGAGCTCACGGGTTACAAAAGAAAGTGCATAGTAGCCCATATGATAAGGTATTGTCCTCCCATCCTATGCCTAATATGTTGTATCCACAACATAGAGCCTCTACTAACCGCTAAGTCAAACTAATCATGCAAACTCTATTAGCGGTTAACCTATCGCACGGCTTATACGTACCGATGGCCAGCCAGTCATGCATGTCCGAGTTCTATATGTGACTTGGAACAACGTGTTACAAATGTGTCAAGGCTTATAAATGCAACACACAAAGGGTGGTCCCTTAAATCTAAGCTCAATGTGTAAGAAAATAGTATATAGCAGAAAATAGAACTAAACAATAAGATTCTATCAAATTATGCCATATATCACAGTTTATTTTGCAGAATGTAAATAATAAGTAAATGCATAAAATATAAGCTAAAATAAGCCTGCTAGTGACACCTGGTGTGTTGTGATGATCACGACGGCAAAATATGACCTTGGTGTTATAACTATGCAAAACGACCTCCAATGATGGCACGGACTGTTCCATCGGGTACAAAACGGTAAGATTAGTTAGGATCGACATAAGGTGAGTACATATTTGACAAGGAAATAGGAATAGTGGGACTGGACAGGGTAATAATCGAAGAAATTTAGAATAATTTGATACATATACTATTTAAGAAAATAATAGTAATACTTGAAATTATATTTTTATTAGTTAAAATAATTTCTAGGAGAATATTTGAGAAGAACCATAAATTATTTTTAGACTAAAATATGATTTGAGATAGAGAAACTACATTTTATTTAAAACATCGAACATTGTTTTATAATTTGAAACTACATTTTCATATGCCAATATATATATATATATATATATATATATATATATATATATATATATATATATATATATATATATATATATTTTTTTTTTTATATATATATATATATATATATATATATATATATATATATTATATATATATATAAAATATATATATATATATATATATGTATATTATATATATTATATATATATATATATATAAAATATATATATATATATATATATATATATATATATATATATATATATATAATATATATATATATATATATAACAATAATAATTCTATCACATACTTGTATCATAAAATATTGTATGCTACCCCTAATATAACAAAATTTGTAATAATAATAGAATTTATAATAAAAATATAAAAGGAACAGCAACACTGTGCTGCTCTCCATAATAATAATAATAAATTTTGGTTATACCAACATACATACATATTTACAGACTCTACCAATATGGGCCTTAAAACAAAAATAATAATAATAGTTATAAAATCAAAATCTTTAACACAACTGTGGTCCTCTCTTCTCATTGTACGAGAGAAAGAGAGTCAACATAAGTAAAAAAG
Organism: Iris pallida; assembly: GCA_029216955.1. NCBI lineage: Eukaryota > Viridiplantae > Streptophyta > Magnoliopsida > Asparagales > Iridaceae > Iris > Iris pallida. The sequence continues at coordinate 7,074,862 of JANAVB010000999.1, read as the reverse complement.
AGAAAAAGGCAATAACTTAAAAGAAAGGAGAGGCTATAACAGAAGGAGATTAAGAGAGAGAAAAAACCAGAGTGAGCGGAAGGAAGAAAGAGCGAGAGAGAGAGAGACGAAGATGGAGAAGAGAGCGGAAGAGAGAGGGAATGCTCACTGGGTTGTACGAAAGAAAGATGAAGGGGCAGTCGTCGTGGGCTACGATGGACGACGGTCGCGGTGCTCCAGGGGGAGGCGCTCGGCTGGAGGAGGACGCCGGCGGCTTTCGTCGGCAGGCACGGAAGCTCGCGATAGACAGCGGGAAAAGAGGCGACGAATCTGCACAGCCGAGTGGTCGGGGTCGTGGCTCCGATGGTCGAACACGAGGAGGAGGCTCAAGTGAGTGCATGTTATTTTGGTGTTTTTGTAGGTTTGGAGGGTACGGTGGCGCCGTTTGATGATGGTGGTGGTCGATGGCGGGTAGATGGTGATGATGACGGAGATGGCGATGGAGATGGCCTTGGCGGTGGTGATGATTGGTGATGGGGGTCCCTGTGGTCAAAAGAAGAAAGGATGGGTTGGCAGTTGTGGGTTGCTCGTAGGGGACGAGTCGGAGCCAGGCGGGCGGTGGTGGTGGTGATGGCTGGTGATGTAGTGGTGGTGTCGTAAAGGTCCAGGCCGTTAGGGAAGTGCTGGTAGTAGTGGTTCTATAGGCAGGGCGACGGGTGTTGGCAGTCGTTGGGGTGGTCATAGTCGGAAAAAGGCATTCTGGTGAGGATTGGGTGGCGGTGTCAGTTTGGCAGGGTGGTCGGTAATGGTTGCAGCGGAGACGGGGGAGACGGGTTGGTGGTCGGGAGGACGTGGAGGCGCTGATTGGTGCAGCGGCAGAGAGGGGATGATCGGGAACATGAGAGTCGACATCGGTGGTGACGGTGATCAGGGGGGTTGCCATCGGGGGTGGTTAGGTTTAGGGATTAATTGTGTCGGGGGTGTGTCCGACATGGAGGATTAATGTATATGTATAAACATGGAATAAGGTATTGGACACCGACACGATGCACTTATGTGGTGGAGAGAAATTGGACTTGTGGAGTTTATGGAGAAAACATATGGAGGCTCTCCTATTTATAGGAGGTGTACACTCCTAATTGGATAAGAACTAGTAGTGGTTTAAATCCCGATGGATAATTCTATCTTTTAATTTAGATAGTTCGAAAATCATTTCATCAAATCCAAATTTTGATTAAATCTAGATAAATCAAATCCTTTATTTAAAACTGTCTAAAAATCAAATTCGATAGATCAAATATTAAATTAAGTTACCATAAATAATTTAGCTTAAATCGACAAATTTCAAATTATCTTTAAATAATAATAAACAATTTCAAAAATAAATATTAAATATTTGAATAACTTTTTGTGAGTAAATAAAATAATTTGTTCTTGAAAACTTAAAGGTACATGAATCAAATTTCAGGTACTTCGCATGAGCTAGAATGTATTATTTACAAAATATTCTAAACTAGCACTTATATTTTTACAAATAAAATAGCTCATTATAACAAATAAAATAAAATAACATTTTGGCGATCGGGACGTATTTTATAACTTCAAGTAATTAAATAATTATCATATATTATTTTGAGAACTATACTATATAAATAAAATCTATAATCCAAACGTTTTCTAAAAATATGTAACTCGCACATATTCGCATTCGACGAGCAAATATGAAAGATGAAATCAATACCAATTTAAATAGATAAAAAAATGTAGTAAAATTTACGGGGTTTACAAGCTGCGACAACCGAACACTCTAAAATAAGAAATAATTGGAGTTCTACAAAACCAAAGTTCATAGGGAGTTTTCTTCGAAATAGGTCGAATCAAAACCCTATTCAAGACATGGCATGTAATACTTACAGCTTCTGTCCAAAAGTATTTCGGAAGTGAAAACTGATTCAATATGACTCTGGCCATATTGCCAAGAGTTTTATTCCTTCGCTCTACAACACCATTTTTTTGGGGAGTTTTAGGACAAGAAAATTCATGATGAAATCCATTTAAATCCAAAAACTTTTTGAAATCAGAGTTTTTGAATTCGCCGCCATGATCACTTCGGATTTGAGTAATCATAAAGTCTTTTTCGTTTTGTACATTTTTAGCAAAAATTTTGAAAACAGAGATAGTATCACTTTTGTTTGAAAGAAAAAACCCAAGTAATATGGAAAAAGTCATCAACAATCACAAAGGTGTAGAATTTTCCACCAAGACTGGTTACTCTACTAAGACCAAACAAATCCATATGAAGAAGTTGCAAGGGTCTAGTAGTACTTACAGGGCTGATGGATTTAAATAAAGATTTTGTCATCTTATTTTCCTCACATTCGACACATACCATATCCTTTTTGAATGTGATATCCGGTAGTCCTCTTACTAACTTCTTGGTTGAAAGTCTTGATATGGTATCCATGTTTGCATGTCCAAGACTCATATGCCATAGTAATCTTTCATCCTTGTGAGCGTAGAGGCATCTTCCTACATCGTTAGTATCTTTCGAGAGATTGAATATATATATGTTATTTTCCCTTATCCCTTCAAAAGCGATGTCTCTAGACGATCTATCATATATAGAGCATTTATTTTTCCTAAAGTTAATATCATATCCATTGTCAGCAAGATGACTAATGCTGAGCATGTTATGCTTTAACTCTATTACTAAATAGACATCTCTAATGACAGGAGAAGGAGGATACCAATAGTATCGTTACCTATAATATAACCTTTTAGATTATTGCCGAAGGATACATATCTTTCCCTTTTCATCGATAGTGTTGCGAAAGGATTTGCATTTCCAGTCATATGTCGCGAGCACCCACTATCAAGAATCCATTTACTTCTAGAAGATGAAGGAAAGTCCACCTACACCACAAGTAGATATGACCTTTGGTACCCAAATCCTTGAGGGTCCTGAAATGTTAGTCTTCAGTACCCATACATACATGTTTAAATCAACTAATCTTCTGATTCTATATTATGCTGAAGTGTGTCCATATTTACCACAATAGTGACATGTAGCATGCATATTTGTGTTAGGATTATGATGATAATGATGTCTATGTATGGGTGATTGTCGTGCTGCATGAGAATATGTGTACATAAAACCATGTTTGTGTGCAGTATCTGTATTTGTATTTTTCTTATGTCGTGTACCCTTGTGTTTAGCAGCCTTGTGTCTCGTGTATGTGCTGTGACCGTGAGACTGAGTTTGAGGTTGAATAACTTGTTTTCCCAGCCTGATCTCTAATCTTTTAGAGGCAATATACATTTCATCATATTTGGCAGTTAAAGCACTAATTCTTAAAGCTGCAATATTGTATTTCTTTTTATCTTCTGTAAGTTCTTTATTGAGCATGGTAAGATTATGTGTTTGTTTCTCAATACATGATTCAGTATCGTATAAGCTTAATTTAAGTTTGGATAACTCCTCAGTGTTATCTGTGGGTGATGTATCACTAACATTATCAAGTAAGCATAATAGTCTATGAATCTCAGCTTCATGAGTCTTAATCTTATCATTTGCATGTTTGTATCTACTAACTAATTTCTTATGATCTTTAAGTAGATCACTGAAAGCATCTCCAATCTATTAAAAGTAAAGTCATCAAGTGGATCATTTGTTACCTTGTCGGAAGTTGCCATTAGGCAGACGTTTGCAGTATCTTGGGGAGTATCCTCTTCTTCTTTTGAGTTACTAGCTTCGCTTTCATGCCAGATGCTTATGTTGACATACTTTCGAGAGGATGGCTTCTTATATGACTTTTCATATCGGCCCCCTTTCTTTGCTGCAGGGCAGTCTTTTTTGACGTGCCCCGTCTTCTTACAACCGTAGCAGATCGGCTCCTCATCATCTTCTTGTTGTTCCTTCTATCTTCGGTTGAATCGTAGAAACTTTTTGAAGTTGCGAACCATGAGTGCTTGATCATCACCTTCGGAGTCATCATCGTCTGTTTCATCTGGAGCAGTCTTACGGCGATGAACTCTTAGAGCGATTTCTTTTCCTTTGGAGCAGATTCTTCAAAGTCCTTGAGGTCGATCTCATGCGTCATTAGTTTGCCCATCAGGGTCTCCAGAGACATGGTAGTGAGATCATTGCCTTCGATGATTGTCGTGGCTTTGTGTGAAACCCATTTTCTGTGAATTAAATTATTATTAGTATTTCTATTTTTATTATTAAAATTTTGAGTGTTAAAATTATTTCAAAAATTAATAACATGGATTTTTGAGTTCAAACCCAGACCCGAGTCCGAACCCAGACCCGAGCCTGAGCCCGAACCCCCTTTCCTATTAAATCCTGATTTGGCTAATAGTTATATAAAAAAAATATATTGGAGAGCTGGTCCCGAAGGACCAGGACACGTGAACACTTCCTCCCCCTATTCTTTCTCTCCACTCTCTTCTCCCCTCCACACAGATCACCCCCACCATTCCCTTTATTACTCACCACTCTCTCCTTCTACTCAACTACATCACTCAGAAGAGAAGAAACCTCTCCATCACTATTAACAGAACCCTCTTCTCTCTCTTCACAAGAGCACAAACCCTCTTCTCCGAAGCCCTTTCCCGAAGTCTCTCTCCGACGCCGAGCTCGCCCCGCCCAACCACGGACCCGTCGGCCTCCCTCCAGGCCCGACGCCCCGTGGCCAACCCCCTGCGCCTCATGGCCGCACCCCCTGTGTGCATCGCCCGACGCCAGCCCGGCCCTCCGACCGACCCCGCCGGATCCCGCAGCCGCACGCCCCTTTGGTCTGTCCAGCTTCCCTGGCCATGACCCCGTGCCTCGATCTGCTGTTCCGTGACAGCGTTGCTGCTGTTCGCTGCTGTCCCAGCGCCCCGTCGCATCTCGGACTCCGAATCAGCGCTGTTCCGAGTTGCTTTTGCTGTTCGGAGCTCTTATTTCTTTCTCTATATTTCATCTGAGAGCTCTAGCCGAGCAACCTAAGGTATAACCCCTGTCCCGTCTCGTTTTATTATAGTCTATGATGAGAATGGTCCCCGATTCCCCTTGGGAATTCGGTTTTAGCGACGTCGTATTTTTTCGGAACCTTCGGAAAGGTTCTGTGGATTATTTTAGGATTTTTGGAATATTTTGGGAATTGGTTTTTGGTATGTTTTGGCTATACGAATTTTTTCGGTAGCGTTCTGTGAGTTTTTGGGTTGGAATCGGACTTCCGAAAATTATTCGGGTCGTTCCGATTATTCTGTGGATTGGTTGTGGATTATTATATATATACATATTGGGTTTCCCTGGTTTAGGATTTACAGGAAAATTATCGGCGCTATTTCCCAGTTTTTGGGTTGACCAAAAACAGAGGAGATGCTGCCGAATTTTTCCGTAAATTCTAGATTATTTTAAAAATGAATTTAAAATAGATTTCAGAATTTTATCTAATATTTAGATTTGGGTGACGACCGTATCGGTCAATGGACCCGGCTAAGTGCAAACGAAACCGGGTTTGCCCGGACGTTGAGGCATTAGCCCAGTTGAGGATTGGACCATATCTGAGACTCTATATTTTATCTTTATTTTTACTATTTAATTCTGATCATATTTTATTCATATTTAAAGTTTAAGACTAACGACAGTTTTGTCTTATTTCAATTTATGTAAACAAATTGTAATGGGCATAAGCCCAACTGGCTGTGGTCTGTAACTGTATTTGGTAGCTTAGATTTTAGTTATTTCTGGTTTGTGAGTTTTTGTATTAAACGAGTAAAATTAAATAAAAAGTATTTTCGAATAAAAATAATTAAGATTTTCTTACCTAAAATCTATCAGTTTTTATTTAATTAAAAATCATGTATTTCTCACTAAATAAGAAAATTAGCTTTATATTTATAAACTATGAAAATACCAAGTTTTAATAATTAATCTGGTATCGACGAAGTTTTCCGAATTCAAAAGTTTAAAACGATCTTTTTCCCTTGTACTAAATCAACGCACAAATAATCGTGTTTTCGTGTTTTGTTAATTAAAAGAATTAAAATTGAATTAGGACACAAATAGAGATTTCAACTAGCGTAGCTAGATTGGTAAACCTGGAATCTGAGTCAATTTCTCGAATGTAGGAATTCGAGGACGATTCTGATTTCCTGTCTCGAAGTCTTCTACCTCTCAGTCAAATCCTTTGAGGCAAGTATAGTTTGTGTTAGTTTACAGTTATTTAATTAATCGCTTTACTGTAAGTTTAAACCACGATGCAAACACGAAACTCTCTCTGAGAGCACTGTAACTACTGGAGACTGGGGGAATAGTGTAATGAGTATGACCATACTGTAACAAATCCCCTATCCTTTACTGTAACAAACCCAAGCCGGTCATATTTCATTGCCTGTTCAAATCACACTGTTTTACTGCTGAAAACTGTTCATATTTAAACTGTTTAGAACTGCATGATTCTATTATTTAATTTAACTGTTAAATTAGCATGAATTATACTTTGCTCCCTTCTGACTGGAGATACATTTTTGGGGGACATTGAGGATGCTGAGCTGTTAATCAGCAGCTACTACGACCCTGTCCTGTACCCAGTAGTGCTGCCAGAGTCCCCATTGGAGGACGTTGGGACTGAGGCCGATGATCCGGCTGATAGATAGTTTTTCTTATTCAGCATTGTTGTTTATTTTCAAACTCTGTTTATTTATTTCAGAACATTTTCATTTGTATTTAAATTTCAAGTTTAATAAAGTTTTAATTTCTCGACGATGAGTTGTGACAAATATAGTGTTGTTGTATGGTTACCTGCTACTGAACAGCTTACTGCCGCCGTCTCAACAACGGTGTAGGCTGGGCATGATCCGGTTCGACCCAATTAGTTGTGATCGGGTCGTGACATGTTTTTAGTGGTGGCCCATGCAGGTCAACAACAACTTAGGAAAATATACCTAGAAACAATTAGAACACTAGAACATTTGTCACGACATAGGACCGAATTATATAAATAAATATTTTTGTTTGATTATAGACTGGTAGGATACCTTGTTTATGTATGTACCCTAAACCTTCCAGATTATGGCCAAAGAAAAGACTACCCGATCCGGTCCTGCTGACGATGAGGTGTCATCAACCGATCACACCCCTCCTCAAGCACGTCGGGACCCACCTCCCTTGCAGCTGACAGACCGTCCTCATGCTGCACCAGCTCCCCGGTCCGTTTACGCTTCCACAGCACAAACGGCGGAATCGACACTTCCCCGGGCTGAGCCGCAGATCCCTGCGGTAGTGCCCGCACTAGCCGCCCCACCAGTACCCGTGGATCCCACTGACCTAGTAGGAATGCTACGAGGAGTGCTTGAAGCCCAGAAAGCTCAAGCAGAAGCTTACAGAGAGCAGACTGCTGTCCAAGCTGAAGCCCATCGCGAGCAGACCGCGATTATGAGAGAAGGCATGGAGAATGCCCACAATATGGCTATGGCTGCCCTCGAGAGAGGAGGAACCACTTCATCGGAGCCACGATCTGCCAAGGTAAGCATGATTCAGGAGTTAAGTTATATTTCATTAAGGCCATTCTTTTGATTAAAGGCGTATTATTGTATGAAGGTGGGAGACATAGAAAGCTTTAAGAAGCAAGACCCTCGACCTTTCAAAGGAACCGAGGGTATCATCTACGCCGATGAATGGCTAGACCATATGGAGCGTCTCTTGAGCGTCACTCGAGTCCCAGAGGACCTCAAGACTGAAGCTGTAGGACACCAACTATAGGATATGACGAGTACCTGGTATCGGAATGAACCCCGACTCCAGGACAAGCAGCTCGATTGGGACACCTTCAAGAGGCTGTTCCGCAGGAAGTTCTTCCCGACATCGGAGATACGGGAAATGGAGAGACAATTCTAGGACTTGAAGCAGAGAAGCATGACGGTCAGCGAGTATGCGGCAGAGTTCGGCCGACTAAGCCGTTTTGCCCAGAACCTGGTAGCTGACCCCAAGGATCGTGCTGAGCGATTCAGGTATGGCTTACGAGAAGAGATTCGTACCCCTGTGATCGCAGGTGGCGCAAAGACCTATGAGAGGATCCTGATCCGAGCTCAGGATGTGGAGAAGAGCCAGCCTTCTCGATCCAAAAGGGAGTACCCTGGAACTAGCAACTTCCAGGGTAGTCAGAAGAGGCCCAACAACAACAACAACAGACCCTCGTACCACCAGCAGCATCATCATCAGGCGAGAACCAATGACAGAGCACACCAGAAGCAGATCCCTGTCTGTGACTATTGTAAGAGACCAGGGCATCAGTCGAATATCTGCCGAAAGAGGCTAGGACACTGCCTAGTTTGTGGGTCTGCCACCCACCAAGTGAAAGACTGTCCCATGTTAGCCCCCCGGGCCGGAACCAACCAGCAAAGAGCTCGCCTACCTACTCAGCAACAACAGTTTGGACAGTACCAGCAGAAGACCGGGCGAGCTTTTGCCCTAGCAGCTGATGAGCAGGAGCTAGAGCAGGAACCCACCGCAGATGTCATCACAGGTTCCATTTATGTGTTTTCACATCCTGCTCTAGCATTATTTGACTCGGGTGCATCACATAGTTTTATATCACCAAAGTTTATATCTGCACACCACATAGATTCGGGACTTAGCAAGGTGATTAGTAGAGTTATGACCGGTGGTGGACCTATACCCATCACTGAAGCTTGTAATTGTCCCATAACCATCTCTGGCCATCAGTTCTCAACACCTTTACTAGTGATGCCCCTGCCCAACTATGATGTAGTCCTAGGAATATACTGGTTAAGTGAACAGCATGCGCTGATAGATTGTCACCGAGGATGTGTAATCTTCAGCCCACCAGGAGAATCGGAGTTTGAAATCTCTCAGGATCCGGAAGATATGAAGAGTATTTCCTACTCCTCTATCATCGAAGAACCTGGGCCTCCTCACCCTATCATTGCAGAATTTATGGATGTCTTTCCAAATAGTCTTCCAGGATTGCCGCCAGATCGAGATGTGGAATTCACCATCGATCTAGTACCCGGCTCTTTCCCTATTTCTCGGAGATGCTACAGAGTCAACCCCAAGGAGGCCAAGGAGATGAAGGATCATATCGACGAGCTGAAGGCACAAGGATTTATCAGAGACAGGGCTTCACCCTGGGAAGCACTAGTTTTGTTCGTGCCCAAGAAGGATGGAACCGTGCGGATGTACATCGACTACCGGGCACTGAACAACATCACCATTAAGAACAAGTACCCCTTGTCCCTGATCGATGACCTGTTTGATCAACTGAGCGGAGCCAAGGTATTTTCAAAGATAGATCTCAGATCAGGCTACCATCAAATCAAGGTCTGGAAGGAGGATATTTCCAAGACGGCGTTCAACACCAAGTATGGACAATTTGAATTTTTGGTCATGCTGTTTGGACTGACGAATGCTACCACGGTATTCATGAACCTCATGAACAAGGTTTTTCATGAATATCTGGATCAGTTTGTTGTTGTCTTCATCGATGACATACTGATCTACTCGAAGACGGAGGAAGAGCATGAAGAGCACTTGAGGAAAGTGCTGAGTACCTTAAGAAAGGAGAAGCTCTATGGTAAGCTATCCAAATGCGAATTCTTTTTAGACAAAGTAGAATTTTTGGGCCATGTTGTCACAGGAAAATGAATTTCGGTGGATCCAAAGAAGATAGCGGCTATTGAGAAGTGGACTACACCAAGCTCGGTTGCAGAGATCAGGAGCTTTTTGGGACTAGCGGGCTACTACCGGAAGTTCATAAAGGATTTCTCCAAGATTGCAGAGCCAATGACGAAGCTTACCAGGAAGAATGAAGAGTTCATATGGTCTGAAGCGTGCCAGTCGCTTTTGAGGAACTGAAGAAGAGGCTTACAACTGCGCCGATACTTGCGCTACCCGCAGGTACCGGTGGTTTCTCAATCTATAGTGATGCTTCCGGAAAAGGACTGGGCTACGTTCTTCAACAGCACGGGAAAGTAATTACCTATGCATCTAGACAATTACGGATTCATGAGAAGAACTGCCCTACACATGATTTGGAGCTTGCAGCGGTGATATTTGCTTTTAAGCTTTGGAAGCACTACCTGTATGGAGAGAGAGTGGAAATATTTACGGACCACAAAAGTCTGAAATATGTTTTCACTCAGAAGGAGCTAAACATGAGACAAAGACGATGGCTGGAGCTGATAAAGGATTTTGATATCAACCTGCAGTATCATCCGGGTAAGGCTAACGTTGTTGCAGATGAACTTAGTCGATACCCGATGGCGATGTTCTTGACTAAGGAGCGCCATTTGCTGGATGACATGGAGAAGCTTGGATTGGAAATTGTACTGCCCGAGGAGGAGATGAAGAAACTTGGAAGAGAAGCCATCGTACCAGGAGCTAAATCATCATTAATGCAGTTGTAAGTACGTTCAGTCTTATCGACAGGATCAAGGAGACACAATTCGAAGACGAGACACTTTGCAAACTAAGAGACCAAGTGTTGGCAGGGACACTTGAAGGATTCTCAATCGCCAATGACGGAGCATTGAAGAATGGTACGAGGCTTTGCATACCAACTGGCAAACTGAGGAACAAGCTGATGCAAGAAGCACACCAGTCGCAGTATTACATACATCCAGGAGCCAACAAAATGTACTGGGATATGCGGACTATAGTATGGTGGTACGGAATGAAGAAGGACGTATCCAGGTATGTGGCTAGATGTTTAATTTGTCAGCAAGTTAAAGCCAGCAGACAGAGACCAGCAGGATTATTGCAGCCGCTTGACATTCCGGAGTGGAAATGGGAGCACATAACGATGGATTTTGTATCGAGAATGCCTCGATCCCAAGGAGAGAAGGATGCCATTTGGGTTATCGTGGACCGATTGACGAAGTCAGCTCACTTTATTCCCTTCAAAGTTGGTTTATCCACCGAGAAGTTTGCAGCACTGTACATGCGGCACATCTACCGGATTCATGGAGTTCCGGTAAGTATTGTATCTGACAGAGATACTAGATTTACTTCTTACTTTTGGAAGAGTTTATATGACAGCTTGGGAACCCAACTGAAGTTCAGCACCGCCTATCACCCTCAGACTGACGGACAATCGGAGAGAACAATCCAGACGCTAGAAGATATCCTGAGATCCTGCATCCTGGAATTTGGAGGGTCTTGGGAAGACCATTTGCACTTGGTAGAGTTCTCTTACAACAACAGCTACCAAGCTAGCATCGGGATGACACCGTTCGAGGCACTCTATGGACGTCATTGCCGTACTCCACTTGCCTGGGACGACGTCGGAGAACGAGTGTTGCTTGGACCTGAGATGGTGACCGAAGCAGCAGAGAAGGTGAGAATGATCAGAGACAAGCTCAGGATTGCCCAGGACAGACAGAAGCATTGGGCCGATTGCAGCAGACGGCCTTTGTAGTTTGAAGAAGGCGACAGTGTGTTTGTGAAGATCTCGCCTACCAGAGGAACAATCCGTTTCGGCAGAGCAGGAAAGTTAAGCCCTAGGTACATTGGTCCATTTGAAGTACTTAGTAGGATTGGAGAAGTGGCTTATCGGGTAGCTCTACCCCCAAGTCTCGAAGGCGTCCACAACGTCTTCCACGTCTCGCAGCTGAGACGCTACATCCCGGACCCGAGCCATATCTTGGACCATTCAGAGCTGGAGATGGGACCCAGCCTCACAGTGCCGGAGAAGCCAGTGGTAATTTTGGACAGAGGTGAGAAGAGAACCAGAAACACCGTGACGCCAATAGCCAGAGTGATGTGGCAGCACAACTCACCAGGCGAGTCGACCTGAAAGCGAGAAGACCAGATGCGGGAGCAGTACCCGTACCTGTTTGAGACTTAAGGTAATCCCTAACCTTGCTTTTAATTTCGAGGACAAACTTTTCTAAGGAGGGAAGATTGTGAAACCCATTTTCTGTGAATTAAATTATTATTAGTATTTCTATTTTTATTATTAAAATTTTGAGTGTTAAAATTATTTCAAAAATTAATAACATGGATTTTTGAGTTCAAACCCAGACCCGAGTCCGAACCCAGACCCGAGCCTGAGCCCGAACCCCCTTTCCTATTAAATCCTGATTTGGCTAATAGTTATAAAAAAAAAAAGAAATATTGGAGAGCTGGTCCTGAAGGACCAGCACACGTGAACACTTCCTCTCCCCTATTCTTTCTCTCCACTCTCTTCTCCCCTCCACACAGATCACCCCCAATATTCCCTTTATTACTCACCACTCTCTCCTTCTACTCAACTACTTCACTCAGAAGAGAAGAAACCTCTCCATCACTATTAACAGAACCCTCTCATCTCTCTTCACAAAAGCACAAACCCTCTTCCCCGAAGCCCTTTCCCGAAGTCTCTCCCCGACGCCGAGCTCGCCCCGCCCAACCACGGACCCGCCGGCCTCCCTCCAGGCCCAACGCCCCGCGGCCAACCTCCTGCGCCTCACGGCCGCACCCCATGTGCGCAGCGCCCGACGCCAGCACGACCCTCCGGCCGACCCCACCGGATCCCGCAGCCACGCGCCCCTTTGGTTTGTCCAGCTTCCCTGGCCGCGACCCCGTGCCCCGATCTGCTGTTTCGTGACAGCGTTGCTGCTGTTCGCTGCTGTCCCAGCGCCCCGTCGCATCTCGGACTCCGAATCAGCGCTGTTTCGAGTTGCTTTTGCTGTTCGGAGCTCTTAATTCTTTCTCTATATTTCATCTGAGAGCTCTAGCCGAGCAACCTAAGGTATAACCCCTGTCCCTTCTCGTTTTATTATAGTCTATGATGAGAATGGTCCCCGATTCCCCTTGGGAATTCGGTTTTAGCGACGTCGTATTTTTTCGGAACCTTCGGAAAGGTTCTGTGGATTTTTTTGGGATTTCCGGAATATTTCGGGAATTGGTTTTTGGTATGTTTTGGCTTTCCGGATTTTTTCGGTAGCGTTCTGTGAGTTTTTGGGTTGGAATCGGACTTCCGAAAATTATTTGGGTCGTTCTGATTATTTTATGGATTGGTTGTGTATTATATATATATATTGGGTTTCCCTGGTTTGGGATTTGCAGGAAAATTATCGGCGCTATTTCCCAGTTTTTGGCTTGACCAAAAACAGAGGAGATGCTGCCGGATTTTTCCGTAAATTCTAGATTATTTTAAAAATAAATTTAAAATGGATTTCGGAATTTTATCTAATATTTAGATTAGGGTGACGACCGTATCGGTCAATGGACCCGGCTAAGTGCAAACGAATCCGGCTTCGCCCGGACGTTGAGGCATTAGCCCAATTGAGGATTGGACCATATCTGAGACTCTGTATTTTATCTTTATTTTTACTATTTAATTCTGATCATATTTTATTCATATTTAAAGTTTAGGACTAACGGCAGTTTTACCTTATTTTAATTTATGTAAATAAATTGTAATATGCATAAGCCCAACTGGCTGTGGTCTGTAACTGTATTTGGTAACTTAGATTTTAGTTATTTCTAGTTTTGCGAGTTTTTGTATTAAACGAGTAAAATTGAATAAAAAGTATTTTCGTATAAAAATAATTAAGATTTTCTCACCTAAAATCTATCAGTTTTTATTTAATTAAAAATCATGTATTTCTCACTAAATAAGAAAATTAGCTTTATATTTATAAACTATGAAAATACCAAGTTTTAATAATTAATCTGGTATCGACGAAGTTTTTCGAATTCAAAAGTTTAAAACGATCTTTTTCCCTAGTACTAAATCAACGAACAAATAATCGTGTTTTGTTAATTAAAAGAATTAAAATTGGATTAGGACACAAATAGAGATTTCAACTAGCGTAGCTAGATTGGTAAACCTGAAATCTGAGTCAATTTCTCGAATGTAGGAATTCGAGGACGATTCTGATTTCCTGTCTCGAAGTCTTCTACCTCTCTAGTCAAATCCTTTGAGGTAAGTATAGTTTGTGTTAGTTTACAGTTATTTAATTAATCGCTTTACTGCAAGTTTAAACCACGATGCAAACACGAAACTCTCTCTGAGAGCACTGTAACTACTGGGGACTGGGGGAATAGTATAATGAGTATGACCATACTGTAACAAATCCCCTATCCTTCACTGTAACAAACCCAAGCCGGTCATATTTCATTGCCTGTTCAAATCATACTGTTTTACTGCTGAAAACTGTTCATATTTAAACTGTTTAGAACTGCATGATTATATTATTTAATTTAACTGTTAAATTAGCATGAATTGTACTTTGCTCCCTCCTGACTGGAGATACATTTTTAGGGGACATTGAGGATGCTGAGCTGTTAATCAGCAGCTACTACGACCCTGTCCTGTACCCAGTAGTGCTGCCAGAGTCCCCATTGGAGGACGTTGGGACTGAGGTCGATGATCCGGCTGATAGATAGTTTTTCTTATTCAGTATTGTTTTTTATTTTCAAACTCTGTTTATTTATTTCAGAACATTTCCATTTGTATTTAAATTTCAAGTTTAATAAAGTTTTAATTTCCCGATGATGAGTTATGACAAATATAGTATTGTTGTATGGTTACCTGCTACTGAACAGCTTACTGCCGCCGTCTCAACAACGGTGCAGGCTGGGCATGATCCGGTTCGACCCAATTAGTTGGGATCGGGTCATGACACTTTGGGGTTCCAGTTTCTCGTTAGTCCCCTCAGTACCTTGCGTATCTTCTCATGGTTGGAGTAGTTCTTTCTAAGGAAAGATAGAGTGTTGACAATGTCGAGAAATCTAGTGAACATCTGTGTGATCGTCTCGTTGGGCTTCATCTTGAATGCTTCATACTCCTGTGTTAGTCGACTAATTTTTGATTCCTTGACTTAAGTGGTTCCTTCATAAGTCACTACTAGAAGCTTCTATACTTTGTACGAAGTGGTACATGTAGATACCCTATTAAATTCAGTCTTGTCTATAGCACAGAAGAGAGCATTAATAGCCCTAGCATCTAGACTAGCCTATTTCTTTTCTGGATCAGTGTATTTGTCATGAGGTTTCTCTATGAGGTTTCCATCAACTACAATTCTAGCAGGCTTCTTATAACCATCTGTAAATATGGTCCATAAGTCAAAGTCTAGATATTTCAGATAGAAACTCATTCGTATTTTCCAGTAAGTGTAGTTGGTTCCATCAAAATAGCGGTGGCCTATGAGTGGACTGTCCTTCACCGTGGTTTGTGAAAATGGGTTGTCTGGGTGCCATAGATCAGCTCTAGGGTGTTAATACTTTATCAAGAGACCAGAGCTTTGATACCAATTGATGTAGCGTGTAGGCAACTCTAGAGGGGGGGTGAATAGAGTTTGTGTCTATACGCTACTTCAATTAAAATAACTCTATGCTAAGTCCAGAAAAAAAACGACTAAAAGAATATATAATTAGAGAGTAATAATTTGAAAATTAAAAGAGTTTACAGAACAAATACAAACACAGCGATATATCCTGGTTTTCCTCATAGAGGACTAGTCCAGGCCCAAGAACTCTTACTTGGAGTTGAAATCCACTATTTATGAAATAGGGTACACACGTGCTTTTAGTTCGAAGAGCACGCCAACTTTTACAGATACGAGCCTTTAAAGTGCTTGACTACTTTAACTTCGTGGATGCGAAACTTGAAATTTTCTAAGTGACTTCTTTTCAACTCTTGCACAGAACTTCTAGCTGAATAACGCTGAACAACTTAGGGCTTAGGAAGTTTTGTGGCTAGAGGATTTGGAAGAGTAAGGCTTAGAGCACATAAGGCTAAGAAGATTGAAAGCTTGAGAGTGAGAGATGATTTGAAATGCGAGGAATCAAGCTCTATTTATACTAGGTAGGGGAGGCAAAGTTCGGCCAGAGTTCTGTCCCAAATATTCAAAAATTCGAACGTTGGACAGCTCGTAGCAAGCTGGTCCTAGAAATCAGGTTGCTAATTTTAAGGAGGACGAGTTCGTCCTGAGTTCGATCTTAGACCGAGTTTGGCTCGAGTTAGATCTGCCTCAGACCGA